>JAZHYW010045121.1:0-119486 GCA_037355805.1 Ixodes ricinus | reverse complement strand
CGATAGTTCTGAATTAAAAATAAGATAAATAATCAAGCGTTAAAAAAAAAGCTTGGAGCCTGATTTTACATATCTTTTCTTTTACAGTTAGTTTAAACGTTTACAATAGAACGAAGTAGGCATAAATCCTGAGAAGATCCTATGCACTATTGTCCTATTGTACGTGCTAAGAACACGAACAAGACGGATGAAGAAGCACGTAGGACACTGCGCATTCTGCAAAAGCAATTGTTGTTTGTTATGTCCGTGCTTTTTGACGTAGTAAAATACAACCAGCCAGAACGACCTCGCTCACATTTAGCTTGTTACACTTGACTTACAAGCGAAGCCGAAGCTACAAGCACGAGCGAATCGCCCCTGAACATAGCCTCCTCTATACTCACAAAGCCTGGCAGTTCGACGACGGAGCCATAGAGTGCCCGGTCGGAGTTTTAGAGCGCGAGAATCTGGTAGCACAGAGCATCAAAGAGCCATTTCTCGAGGAACCTGAACGTAAGGGCACAGCTTTTGTAGCGGCGCGGACCCGAAACACACTTGTTCGCTCGGGAGAAGTGTGTTTCGGCGTCTCGCCGCAGTGGGGCGCCAGTCACGTGGCTCCCCTCTCATCCGTTGTCTGCCGCTCCACCTTTTCCATTTCGGTAGCCGCTTCTCGTGGCGATCTGCCAGGCTTTGTCAGTGTTTAGGACGCTATGCCCTGAACGATGCTCACCCGGCACGAATGCGCGTGCTCGGCAGGGACGCTGAAAGCCTGGAGCTCGCTCTCGTAGCTTGTGCTACGCTCGCATTTAAAGTTCAACAGAGTCTAGCCATCCTGGCGCAGTTTTGATACCAATGGCGATGAAGAACGGAGTGCTTCTAAATTTAGGTCTACATATTTTTATTTAAGAAAGAAAAGACTCGTGTATGTGCGATGATTTTCACTGAGCTGAAGCTATCCCCGCATAAAAAAGTTATTTTAGGAAAAAACTAATTTCCCCACGGTATTTTGCAATATCCTACCGTGTACCCCAAAAGAAAAAATCGCACATTGCACAAAAGAGCTGCAGCCCAGATTCTCATCGCTAATGCGTCTGGCAATAATCATCAGCCTCTTCACCGGTGTTTTTTTTAAAAAAAAAAAAATATTAATTTTATCTTTTTTTCATAAATTATGTTTGCTTTGCTCTCCGAAACATTTACATCCATGTTGGTTATTACAATCTTGATTTATGTTGGCTTTCTTGCAAAAAAGCGGAAAACTGAAAAAAAAAAAAACGCCCAGTAGATTTGAAAGAAACTTTTTTTTTTAACAATGGCCGCTTATTTTTTCTTTATGCGACTGCAAAGGGAAAGAGTACTGCGCCCGTATTGCAGAGTGTTTCCATCGAAATCCGTATCCCGTCAAGGTGGATGTGGCTTACGAGGCTACGGACTCTCTCCGTGGTTTTCAGTTGCCCCCCTCTCTCTAAATCTAGGCTCTCCGGGAAAGAGCGTCGACATCGCGCCAGCAGCCGGGATGTGCTTCTTTGTCCTCGAAATGTGAGGAAGCGCCCACTTCATTGGGGGGTAATTGTTCGTGATGCTGGAATTAGCGTTTGAAGAATAGGGGAGAGACCAAACGGCAAATTATTTCTGGTTTCTAGACAAATGAATCGGGTTTGCGCGAGTTGCTAAACAATGTGCGAATACACGTACGCGGTGCAATCCGCGTGAAACGTTGAGAGAAACAATTGCAGCGCCGAGCTATATACGTGTAGAACCCAGGGTCACTTGTGGCATATTTTACTTTCTACATTATCCACAGGAAGACAGATGGCACGTTTAGGCGTAGGCAATCAAAACTTCAGTGAAAGTATTCATTACCTTTTTTTTTTAAACTACATGTAGAATAGCGATAATATTACTACGGTATGCAACACCACGTGAAAGAGGTCATCTGGCACTCCACAAAGCAAAGAGGTTTTTAAAATTTCTTCTTGAAAAGCTAGTGAAGGCATTATAGAAATTCTGCACGTTATAGCTTATAATCTAAATCTCCCTAGAATACAGTAAGCGTCGCGCGGATAGAGTGTCATTATTTATTTATCACATTTTGTGTGTATCTATTACGAATTTGAATTGCTGAAATTTATGTGTTAATATTCAATGACTTGTATTTTTCGAAAACAATTGTTTGCGTAAACGTATCTTGAATCAAAGTGCAAACTATTAACTTTTTTCATTTTTGAGCCTATCAAATTCTGCCATAATTCTCGTCCTATTTGCACTACTGCACTAGCCTCAAAGTAAAACTGGCAAAATATCTGATATTAGAGTTTAATCATTTGACGTTATCTTGGAGTTAAATGTTTAATTCTTATGTAATGAAACCCTTTACAACATCCTGATTAGGATAGGGCGACGTGTGTGCAATAGTATAAATTGTCATGTGACTCTGCATTTGCATTTCGGAAGAAACTTTAGAACAGAAAAAGTGATGAACAACTGATTCATGTGTACTTATGCTGTCTTAATAAAGAACGTAAAACCGGAAAATAACATTGAGCAAAACAAGATAAAAAAACCTTCGCGAAACTGATAAAGATCCATGAATATTTTCAGAGCCTTCCAGAACCTCGTTGTTGTTCAGCAGATCCTTCGTTTTCTTATCGCCTTGTTCACATATGGAGCCGATGATAATGAGCACACAAATGTAAAGTATAGACATCCAAACAAAAACCGTCCGGTCTACTTAACATGCGCGTGGGTGTTTGGAAGAGGAAAAAGGTGCAGATAAACATAAAAAGAAACAGCTACCAGTACAGTTTTCTTTGTCGAGAGGACGCAATGGAAACGAGATAAGCAACGACAGCACGATCAATCAGTGCCAGCCGAGAGCAAGTAAATTCAAGCTTTAAAATGTTTAAGGCGTTAGATTATCTTAAAGTAGTGCCGCCTCGACGAATGAAGTGTTGACATTGCTCAGTAATTTTCTTTTTTAAAGACGAGTTTTTATTTTTGTATGCTGTATTTTTACTTATATTTCTGATGCAACCTTTTGAAAGAAAACGTGTTTTGTAAACTGAGTTCAAATCAAGAATTTTAGTACTCTGGGGACCTTAAGCCGAGAAAAAAAACACTTGAAATCTAAATCACTGAAAAAACCCAATGAACACTGATAATTCTACAGCAGTAATTATTCGGAGTACTAAGCGGCGTACTTAGAAACTGTATTTGGTGAATTTCCAATTAGCTATGCAACACTTGACTCTACCCATAATGAATCCTCGCTGATGGTTTTAGAACACAGTATTATAAAGAGTATGGTAGGGCACACTAATTTCGATCACTCGTTTGAGGTTACGACCCTTAGGATTTATGTAGTGCATTTTTCAAGTTTGGTAATTTATTTGTACCAACCTTTTTTAACAGTTCAAACACAAGAGTAACATGACGAAATATCTAAACAAGATATTTCTTTGACTTGTTCGAACACCGTCATGGAGTGCGCGAGATGATCTTATTTTTGTGGCCCATCTCCAACATTGAATTACTCATAAAGTTCTAACATTTTATTACTTTAATTTTCACATGCTACCACAAACCGATCGAAGCCATCTAAACTTGATCAATAGGTTATTTAATTATGTTAGTGGGATGTGTTTTTATCAGGAACAACCCATAGAACGCGCTCAAAGCGAACAGTGGAGGAAAATACATTGCTTCATCTCCATCTTATAGCAAGTCCTGTGTTACCAATACCCTATGCAGATTTAGTATCGAAACTCATTTTGGGAAGAAGTAATTTGAAAATCTAAAGGAGCAGCACTTCTTTCTTGAAAGGAAACGTGTCATGTTTCTAATAAATGGAAGGAATTATCTAAGTGCTCTACGAATCTCAACTGTCGTCTTTTTGCTAGATTCATGTGGTGGCAACTATGAGCCTGATAAACCGATGTAGCACATTTAAGCATGAAAAATGCATTCTTTGGAATGGAGCTCATATAATTTCCGAGTGCGCAACGTTGAGGTTTGTTCGTGCGCGGTGGAGCTTCGACCATTTAAGAAAAGCTGAAAACCCTGGAAATATAACTTCGCACTAAAGGATTTCCCGAACATTTATAAATATAGCAACGAAATACCGAAACTGACACAGGCGTCGTAAAAATAAAAATGTATACGAATATGTTTGAGCAGCAAATTTAAATTCACAAAAAACAAGAATCACTGGCGAAACATTTTCTAATTCCAATTTATTATAATTCATTATATTTGTTTGTCACAAAACATAAAGAGCAGGAACAAGCGTTCAAGCATTTTATTTAATTCAAATTTGAATAAG
The DNA here is from genome assembly GCA_037355805.1 of Ixodes ricinus. NCBI lineage: Eukaryota > Metazoa > Arthropoda > Arachnida > Ixodida > Ixodidae > Ixodes > Ixodes ricinus. Next base: position 115,186 of record JAZHYW010045121.1, on the reverse strand, counting down.
GACGGAAAAGTAAATCTTCATGTATTGGAGAAGATAAAATAAAGATGATTAATAAACACACTCTCCGGGAAAGCAGCTGACTGCCTAGTCGTTTGACCTTATAAACTAAAGATTCCCCAGGAAAACAGCGCAGACAAATACCACTCTCTGCAGACGCTTCTGCCTTGCCTTAATTTAAGAAAAGAAAGTACGACGAGCAAATATAAATACTTAAACAAGAGAAGACTGGTAATCCCCAAGCAGAAAAAGCTTTGCCAGCAACTGAGCCGACTTATCCCTCTTCATTCGCCTTATCCTAACACCTTTCGAGCATGGAAACGCTTTTAGGTTAAACCGCAGAATCGTATGAATAATTTGATATCACAAAAAAAAAAATAAACATCGATAGCGACGGCAATTTCTAATGACATCTTAGAAAGAAAGAAAATTAAGATGACGTATATAAAACATTTTGTCGAACGGTGCTATCATGTTCTATCTGTTCTTCTGCTTAATCAGCATTAGGGGTATTATACCCCGCCGGGAGGACTGGACTTGAGCTTGGAGTAGAGGGAGGGCGGGGGGGGAGGGGGGGAGGGCGAAATTAGGGGACGGCAAGGGAAAGCGAGTCAAATTCTTTACGCCACATTGAGCGTTGCAGCTGCCTTAACTTCGAAGGTTTCGGGACCTGCTGGATCGAAGTTGGGCATAATGATGTTCACTCTGAGGGGTTTGGGAGTTTAGTGGTATCGCTGACGCTGCAATGCACTCTGAAAACAAAACAAAAAAATGCCTCAGGGCTTCCTTCGGCAAACGAAGTTCCTCTCGGGACGGGAGGAGCGAATTCACACGACAGCCTCCGATGACTATACGTATGACTTTACCCTGACCCGTCGGGTACAACCATGTGGTCTGTGTATTAGTAAAGCAATTTCAACACCCTGTGGCTCTAGATATTTGCAATATCTCATATTTTCTCAGATGTGTTGAGGATATGTCCAGGAGTGCGGTTAAAACAATAAGCTGAACGTGAATATTGTTATAATCATCTGAATTACGGGTCTTGTTAAGATGAAGGCTTGTGTGAGTTATTGGAGCATTCTGACGTACGCGCAGCGCAATATAACGATATACAGATGAGAGGGGAAACACCACAGTACTGACTTAATACAATTCTGAATTGTAATCGTTGTGACCACTAGGATAAATGTCGCCGGCCATGATAATTAAACTTATTTACTACTGAATTGTTATCGTGATGATATAAAAGATGCAAAATTATTCTCAGCAGTATGTCTTAAATGATAGTTTAATTTCAGTTCAGGCATCTTGACAAAGTTGCATTTTCGGTTTACAATACTCTACAAATTGGATGGTACAGTTATCTCTGGTGTTGAACGGATGTTAAACACAATTACAACTACAATTTCCAAGTGAAAGCTAAAAAAAGGGAATAAACTGTTTCTCTCTACCTGCACCACCTGACGGTATAACAGGTTTAAACACACAACTAAATTTTCATCAAACGCCACAATGTTGTAATCACAGTCATTCACACTGAACGAAGAGATGCCCGAATAATCGGCTTTAAATGGCCACCTCAAAATTACTTCTGATATAAAAGGTGCTTACATTAATGATTTGTACACCTCAAGAAAGTTTGGTCATACCTATATATCTTTGTATCATACTGCTTGCATGATAAGCTTAGACAAAAATCGAAATCATATTTTTGCGCTAAGCGGTTATACATTTTTACTCGCGCCTTTCAAAAGTGATTTCGGAGTAATTTCTTTACCACAAAAATAAGTACCACAAAGTCAGGAACGTTTATCCCTCAATGATGTGTTGCACATTACAAACTCGTATACTGTAAACGACTTAATTTTCGCGAGGACCTCATTTTCGAAATTTCATGAATCACCTACAATTCGCGAAAAATAGGTCCCGCGAACGATTCCAGTAAAATGTAAAGCACATTGGAATCTATATTGAGAACCCACCGCGTCGCGAAAATTAGAACCCGCAAATTATTCCAAAACTTCAGCTTTTACCTAAATCGCGAAATATCGAGTCCGCCAAAAATAAGTCGTTTACAGTATTTTCTAAAACTCACTCTCCTAGAGTTCGATGTCAACAGGTCACTGGCTTTCAATTCGTCTGCTACAGTATGACTCTCACAGCCTTGTTCTTAGTAGATACGGCACACAAAACAAAACATCGAGAGTTAGCCTCGGTGACCGAAGATCCAGAGCCTGGACATCAATAATCATAATTTGTGTCCGTCCACCATTCGCAATTCCTCCTTCTTCGAAGCTTAAGGCATCGCCTGCAACGGGGAAAAGCTCCAACTGTTCGTTTCGGGAACCAGGGACCATTAGGAAGGGATCATTGGGAGAGCGTAAATAGAAAGAAGAAGAGCGGAGATGAACCTTTCTCCCCGGCTATCCCGACGTGTCGAAAAGAGAGACAGCGCCCTTTTTTGCTTCCAAATGAACGCGGCGGATATCGGGGTCGGCGCTGAACGCCACACTGCGTTCAGCCCAACGCTGACAGTGCGGTGCCAGCTACTACGTACTCCTTGAACCAGTCCGACGTTTCGACCTTTCGCAACGTGATCGCGCTCCTCGGCCCGAACCCCCACGCGGAAGAGTGGTGGACAGGAGATGAAAGGATTCATTCGTTCGGTGGCCAGCTCGTAGCTCCCTCTGAACTGTCAGCTAGGGAGGCGCTCAAAGTACGGACACCGCCTTCGCTTTTTCTTCTGCACTGTCCGGAGACGGAAACGACTGAGGACTGCTGCACCTGTCCTTCTCCTTCTGCTTTCGCACGAGTACGGTTCATCGTCGCCATCTTGATAGGAGACGCGAAGTCCGTTGGGGGCAGACGAAGAAAGGGCCGCCTTCTAGTCTTTTGTCGTGTTCGTGTGTCTTTTTACTGTGCGGTTATTTTTGGGTGTTTATTTTAGTGGGTTTCGGCTCTTCCGCAGCCAATTTCTGCCTGTTCCAGCGAGTAAAAATAATAATAATAATTGTATTGTTTGTGTGTGTGTGTGTTTTGTGGTCTGCGTGGAGCGGTGTTGCACGCCGTTTTGAGCTTGTGCTTTTGTTTAGTCGATTCGATTACCTTAAATTGAATTGGGGGGGGGGGGGATAGCTATATATTGGTCGACGTTGTAGGAGGATCACTATAATGTCCCGGGCGGATAATGGCGTTTATGTCAGTGGTACTAATAGACACTGCAAAACACGTTTTGGTGATGTGGCTCCGCACACTGAATATACTATTTCGGAAAATCCCACAAAGCCTTTCGGCAGTCCAACATTGCGCCGCGTGGCATGGGGAATTGTGGGACCGTTCTTAAGTACACTCGGGCCGGCTTGTAGGCTACGTACACTCTGGAAGTGTCACAATTTCTTCACACTTATCACTAAAAATTCAGATAAAAAAAAAAAAAGAAGAGCGAACAGAACACAAACCCGATGCATGTCCTTCTTCGTTATCGTCCTGCTTTCTTTGTACCGTCAAATCGCAAAAGCTAAAAAAAGACGTGAACCGGTCCTTCTATTTATGGCTGACTCATTCACGGGCCGTACATCGGGTTGTCGTAGTGCGTCGAAAAGACAATGCGCTGCGAACACAACGAACGATTTATTGGGAAAACCTGAAAATATGCTTTGGGGTAAAGCACAAAGTAATAGCTTTGCATATTAATCCGCGGATCACCTTTCGAGTGAGCGACGAACGTAAAAAAAAAGAAGGGGTCTTGCACATGCGCGCGTTTTCCTCAAAGAGCGCCGAAAGCTCAAATTAGTGACGTGGGAACATTAACGTCAGATCGTGTTATCTGATGCCTCAGAATCACGAGATACCATGACGTCACATTCCCTGACGTCCCGTGACGTTAATGTTTTCGCTGAATTCAGCGGTAAAACTATGGAACAATATGAACTTGTCCACTCGTCAACGGAGAGACAGTTTAGTGTCTCATAAACAAAATGAAAGATTCAATCTCTGATATTGAATTTTTTTTTCATTACTGCACTTCAGATATAAGAAATCAAGCCAATATTTTTTTAATATTTTTTGTTTGTTTGTACAAGGGCGCTTTGTCAGTGATTGCCTCTAAGCACAACACCGAGCGCCCGCCGCCGGCGAAGTGATTGAGTCCCATCCCAACACTGAAACAGGTCTCGTGTCTGATCTGTGTCTGCGCTCTGTTGCAATCTGATGGCCTCAACATTCGATTGCACCTACCTTCCCAGCGTTAAGTGGTATTGGGTGAGTCCACGCTCTGCGCGTCTGCTTTGCCGCAGTCCACGTGGCGGACCAATCATTCTGCTCTACGGTACTTTCTAGCAAATGATGAGTGAGGAACTAATACGGCGACTCGAGAGCGCGGCGTATGCAGATGTAGAGATATGTCACCGAAGAGAATTTCGGACCTGATCGTTGACAGGCCGCGTTCCGTAGACTGGCGTGATTGGTTGCCTCGTCTCCTGCCGTCAAATGGACAGGCAGGCATTTCTTCAAAGTGCACATCCCATAGTTTCGAAAAACATAATCCTTCCGGGGGTTATTATTTCGTGACACTGAGGTCATCAGGTCATCAGAAGCGCCGAGAGACTATGGATCGGCTTGGCTCGAACGTTTTTGGCTAGGACTTGGGTAGTCTTCATTTCCGAAGTTAGGTTTTGAAATTGCGACTTTGAAGCGGCACTTTATTATCAAAATTATTGTTGTTCATTTGTGATGACACACAGCTCACGAGAAACTTGAAGGCTTTGTTTATGCCAGTATATAATTTGAGAAAGAACATTTTCACATTTCAAAGAAGCGGTCTCACGCGTATGGGCGAAATCGACCTCTTCTCGCTACTGTTGTTCTAACTCAGAGCTCGATAAACGCTGTACGTGGCTCATTATGTTTACGCTTCTCGCCTCGTGATCGGTCCTTCGACGTTCTTATCAACACAATGCCGCACTTTGATTGGCCGAGAAGCGATAATGAGATGTGCAGGACACGCCGCGCCCTGTGTTCCTCAGGTTGTCAGTGCCTATACAGCTACAGGTATACATTTTGAATCCTTCCCGTTGCTTCAGCATACAGGGCCGCCTGGTACGAACTGCGCCTGTGCGAGTCTTCTATGGTAGCGCATGCGCAGTTCGCACGGGAGGGCCCATCGGACCGTATCGATTGTGCGAAAGAGGTTCCCGAAAACTCCCTATGATGGCAGTAGGTCGTTCCAATCCATCTGATTACTCCGTTATCGGAGTAATCGGAATGACCCACTAAAACTCCTTGATAGCGTGACTCGGACGCTCAAATTTAGATTCACAAAGCCTGCACAAGATTTTTTTTTTTTTTTTTACGTGGCGTTTTTTGACGTGTTTGAGGTATGGTTGCATTATCTTTGACGGTAAATAAAGCATCACCCGTAATTTCAGCAAACTGCTATAGAAGGCTAGTTACCGCTTCGGGAAGGCGTTAAACTTAAACGAAATGATTTGGTTCGACCTCTCAGACGAAGGAAAAAGTAGCAGGATGGCAATTTGCCACCAACTGTGGTAAGCCTTACGGTCTGCTGGTCCAGTGGAGTCGACCGCCATCTTTCATTTTCCCCCAGCCGTCAACGGTGTTGGCTGCGTTTTCGGGGACGACTCCAGCGGCCGGAGTGGGAGAAACGAACGGGAAGGTCATCTCAAAGTCCCCAACGACACGCGCTCGCATGCCCAGTGGCGTCGGCGATGCGTTCGAGGACGAACCGTTCGTGTCGAAATGACTTGCTAAAACTTCCTATTGAGGCAAGATGGCAACGACTGTAGGACTTTGCGAATTCTCACAGGTACCGGTGCCCAAATGATAACCTTCACAATGTGCGTAGAACCGCATCAGTGATATCCAAATCGTGAAGGTTTAATTTGGTAGTGACAAGGGCACTTTGGCGTCGCTAAACACAGCTGAGCTGTAATAATGTACCGCAGGCTATGTTTTACCCTATAATTATATACAGCTTAGATATATAATCTCCCAGAGAGACTCGTTTCACCCTCCTAATTCCCTCTCCCATCAAAAAAATAAAAAAAAAAGAAAGCTGACACAAAGCATGTTGCTACCACCCCTTCGGAACAGCGAAAGGGTTTACACGGTGCAGATGCACGGCAGCAGTCCTCGACACCATCAGCGAAATCACCGCGACGAAAACATTTGTGAGAGCCACACCCGCGGTGCCTTGAAACCTCGTAATCCAACCTAGCTAGGCCTAACGCTAAGCCTAACTTAAGTACGTTTCTACCTCCCCCCCCCCCCCTTCCCACCCAAAACACGCCGGCGTCAGAACCGCCAGTTGCTCTGAACGGCGGAACACACACACCTTGAAGCGGATTGTCCCCGCTTTGGACGTGAGATGTTTGTAATTAGGGCGGAACGGGAGAGGAGGTTCCCGTAAAAGAACGAGAGGGAAACTCGACGCAGTAAGCAGGGAGAGGATAGGGAAGGAGAAGGAAAGGAAGAGCTAGGGTAAGGAAAGGTAAAGAGGTAGGCAGAGGGATAGATATCATATGGAAAGAAAAGGCAGTGGGAAAAGTGGTAGGTAAGGAAGGGTTTTGACATAGAAGGTTTAGGGAAGGAAAAAGGGGTATGTAAGTATAGGGAAAGGAAAAGGGATAGACGGGGAAAAGGATACCATATGGAAAGGATAGGGAAGGAAGAGGTAGGGAAGGGCGCAGGGAAGCAGGGGAGGGAGAAACGAACCGACTCGGGGAGTAGGGTGTGGAGTGCTGGACTAAGGGACGCACGCGGACGTTCGCGTGCTCGCTCGCGTCGGAAAGGCATATCGCCGGTCGTCCCTCCCCTCCGAACTACAATTACGTCGGACAGTCGCAGTCGGTGGCTGCCCCGGACGCGTCGCATCGATTGCGCGTGTCATTAGAGAGGCCCAGACACGCATATTATAATCGAGATCCCTTACGCCGTTTCCCCCCGCGCTTGCCGGCGACCCCTCTCTCTCGCGTCGCCAGCGGTTACACCGGTGCTGCCAAAAGGAGGGCCGAGGAGGAGGACGTCGTCGTCGTCGCCCGCTGGGAGCTGGGAGCTGGGGGTACGGCAAGAGAGGCTACACGTGCCCGTTGGACCGACCGAATGTCCGTCGGTCGCCAAGTGATCACGTTCCTGCCAGCACACGTGCGCGGAGGGAGCGGTCAGATGATCAAAGGGAGGCAGCTGATTGGTTCGTCAAGCTCGCAACTGCCACTCCTCTGTCAGCTTGGGGGTAAAAGGAGTGCAGGTTTTTTGAGGGTCGGTCCGAAGGAAGACGCTCGGGAGCGAAATTACCGCTCCTGAAACTTTGGGCAGGGAGGGGAAGGGGGGGGGGAAGGAGAGGGGAGGGAGGGAAGAGCGGAGGATGCGTGACACGAGCGCGCGCGCTCGTGCTAGATTAGCGGGAGCGAGCGTGCTTTAGGAGGGTTCAACTGGTTTCCTATACTTGCGCGAGGTGGGTAAGGGGAGGCCATCTTTATTGCTTCAAGGTGTGCGTGTGCTCCGGCTGCATGCGCCACCGTGACTACGTTCGGATTAAGATGCTAACCGGGGTTTTGTTTGGTTTTGATAGTTGTTTTTAATTTTAAATAGAAGGGATTTGGTGGGTGAGATTTTTTTTTCTTCTTTTACGAGCGGTGGCTGTGCATGCGAATTATGAAGAGCGGTAATGTAAGATGGTAATGTTTTTCGGTGAGATGTTGGGAATGTTAATGAATAGAATTTCATCTTCCAAACACAAGTGTTCCACTATATCGTAAATGTTTGTCATGATTGTAGAAATGTATGAAATGAATTCTGAATCAAGATTATGTTTAATATTGTCTGAAAATATTTTTTTCAAAGTCAAGTGTTTAATTGTTTGGAGATTGTATCTCATATTGACACGATTGTAAGGATATAACGGTTGTTCCAGACAATATTTTGTTAAAGCATTAACTGTGGAAAATATCTGGGCCGCTTTGCCCTCAAGTTGTGAAAAGATATACTCTCAGTATAAACACATCAGTAACGTCACTCTTCATTTAATGATTGACCAAGAAATGACGAAATAGATTTCTCGGCCATGTCAAGATAATAACTGTAGTTTCAAAGTTTAAACATTGGGGAGCGTACTTCCACCAACTAATTGACAAATTTGTACAAAATCAAAACTCCCAAAGAAAGAAAAACAATTCGGTTTATGTACTTTACAAAATTAACAGCTTAACTGTATTAATAAACAAGTCTTCACCAAGAAAGTCGTAAACGTAGAAAAATGTTTAAACAGCAGTAAAGGCTTTATTACATGACGTTTCGGGAAGAGACTTCCCTTCTTCAAGGGAAGTCACTTTTCGAAACGTTGTGTAATAAAGCATATACTGCTGTTCAAACATTTTTCTAAAATTAACAGCCTAATATATCTTATCACCTCAGTGATAGGAGTAATGCCAACGATAAAAAAGTCTCCTCGCAACATATACCACTATATAGACTTTCTGTTTGGCATAGAATGACCTCCGTAGCTGTTGCGTTAGGCTTTCCATTTTTTATGGCATTCAGTAACATCAAAAGCCAACAAGATAGCATGTTATTGCTGCTCTGTAAACAAGGCCACTCCACTTTTTTATCGTATTCAGTAGCTTTAAAAGCCAACATATGTTATTGCTGCTCTGTAAACAAGGCCAGAGTCAATTATACTTCTGTGGCCATATTGACAGAGCCTCGGCTGTATATATCGCGCACAAAGAGAAGGTCATCCTCGAGCTTGCTTCATCCAAGGGTGCGCTCGTCTTGGCTATTACTGTTGCCTTCAAGGTGAAACGAACACGAGGAATTGAGGTCACGGGGGCTCCATGGCAGCGGCACTCCCCAGGCAGCTATTGATGAAACGGCTCCGCGTCTTTGCTTGGATTTCGTCGACTGACGTAATACACGTGCAAAGAAATCTAGAAGAAATACTTTCAGCCTTTATACTCTGGCGAAGAAGGAAGACCAGCGAAGCTGTATAATGGGAAGTAACGGCCGGCCGCAAGTCGACAAGCCAGAGTGGAAAGGCTGCCGCCATCTATGAGCGACGGTGGCAACCAGATACGTGGCTTACCGCCGTCGCTCATAGATGGCGGTAGGTGTCCAGAGTGCGGTGTCTTCATTTCTTTGCGGGGGACACAATCCTGGGGAAACTAGCCCTTAACAGCTCCGCGGTAAAAGCTCCTCTGTAAAAGGTTTCTATTTGACCGCGTTGTAAGCAATCTGGAGGATCAACTTATCCCGCAAACCACACGGGACAGCCTATTGGAACAATCTACAGTACGAACCCGGCGTTATCAGAAGGCTGAAATATTTTGAGACCTAAGGAAATCAGTCATGGCTGCGACAGCGAGTCTTGTGCACGTTGCTAGAAAAGTAGTCGATTACGATAGCAATTGCTGTTAGTAAAAAGTCATTTTAACTAGCAGTAATTGTTAGTTGAAGGAATTGACCGCTACTTGAAAAAGTAATCGTTACATTTCCGAGTATATCAGGTTTTCAAATCAATTTTGTTTTTTCTGACGGGCTGAGAACGGGCTTTTCTATACTGTCCATTATTCAAGTAGAATAAAAAATTACAAACTAGTCGTCTTCTCAATGCACCAATTTTGGTACATCACATCCTCCTGTCTGTGACTTGCTTCAAGGATTCCTTGGCTGGAAAAAGTAGAAATAAATGGTGTCATTAGAAAAGAGTGGAGGAGAAAATAGTAACCGTTACGAGAAATTTTAGTATTTTCAAAAGTAACCGGATTACTCTTGCGATTACTTCATAACGAAAGTAATCGACCGGTTACAGAACTACTCGATGAGGTAGTCGATTACATGTAATTTAATTACCTGTAGTGAGAATCATGCACAGGCATGTGCGGCACTGGGCATAACGTTTTCCCACGCTAAAGCACAACGCTGACGTTTTCTTTTTTTTTTTGTATCTATACATTTGTTTAGCCTCGTACATTAGCGGAGCTTCTCCGTATTTTGCCGCCATTCGCTCTCCCAAATGGTATGCGGGAGAGTATAATACACGCTCCAGACTTCTTTTTGGGGTCCTTTCTGCACACCAACACGCTGTTTGCAAGCATTCATTCATCCCTTAGCCATCCCAATCCAATCCGAAGCCAACTGGCCAACCTGTCGCGTGTCCGCATAGCAGTCGAACCTGAGTCGAACCTTTGCCGAACTTTTCACAAGAAGGTAGAAAAAGTCGAACCTGGTCGAACTCGAACCTCGACCGGTTTGTGACACCCATATTTATCACCGGTCTTGTACCACCGGATGTGGGCAATGCGAATGCGCAGAAACCAGACTCGCGTCGAGTGAAGCTTCTGAGCACGCGCAGTGCCGACGGCAGCGCCACCGCCGTGGCGTGACGTCAGACACCGACGGCTTGAGAAACGCAGGGCGCGCGTTCTAATCCCGCGCATCTCATTATCCCTCCGCAGCCAATCAGAATGCGGCATTACGCGACAAGGGCCAATCACAAAGCGAGAGACGCGAACCGAATATATCATGGGCCGCGCCCGGAGTTTCTTATTTTGTCAGTGACTATATTAGACCCGCTCGGAAATTGTGAAATGATGCATAGATTATGCGCAGCCGCCATTAGTTGGGTGTCGACGCCCTCGGCGTGAGGCCCGTGATCGGTTGGTTCCGAGTACGCGCCGGACACCGACGCAGCATTCGTGTGGGATGCGTTTCGATCCGAGTGCACTTAGAACGCTGACGATGCGTGCACGTGTCGAATGGACTAGGCTCCCAGCGCACGACCAGCTAATGGCGGTCACACACAATCTATGCATCATTTCGAAATTTCGTAAAAGGGTCTACTGTATTTTATAGTTGGAGGAGATGACCCGTATATGGCGGAATTCCAAATGTAATAACATATTGAACTAAAAGAAAAAAAAAGTCAGCAGCGGCCTTGTCCTTTTTTAATATAATTATCTCCTCTTTTTTTCAATTATAGCGGACGTGATAATTCAGTCGCACGTTAAGCCTAAACCGTTGCATTTCGCTTTTTCTTTCGGAATGAAGAGTTTTGTAGCAATATCAGGTACTTAAAGCACCTAAACGCACAAATATAATAGTACTCATATATATATATACATATATATATATATATATATATATATATATATATATATATATATATATATATATGAAGCGAACACCGGAGGTAGACCGCATGTAGTGATGAATGTATTCTTTTTTGCCCTGAATAAATATTACCTCATCTGCAGGCGCCGAAAAAAGCAGAGGTTTCGGCGTTTGCATCGCACGTTAAAAAACCAACCTTATACCTACCGCGTATTCGGCAAATATTTCATCGAGGACAAAAACTATGACTTATTTACGGTGTTGCTAGTTGAGATAGTTTATTACATTTCTTTACAAAACGGAGTAATCTGCTTAACCAACGTCGCTCTATACCAGTTGCGCCCAAATGGAAATTAACAATCTTTGAGATCTCTCAAGCCGTTTTGGGGTTCACGAAGCACTGTACCATTATTGAAGTCGAGCAATAAAACAGTTATTTTTTTTCAATTGAAACTAGCTGCGGCACAATGCTAAACAGACTAAAATATGAACGGCGAGTGAGGAGTGTTGATTATTCTCTGTGCCAGGGTTTCAGGGTTGGTTCTCAGGCATTTAGTTTTTTTTTTCGTTTACCTTTTTTGCATAGTGATCGTCTAATTCCCCCCCCCCCTTTTCAGTAAATGAGACCCTCATCACTTATGCAAATCGAGAAAGTGTCCGTGAAACTTCAGTTGTTGAGATCCACCGCGTTATGCAATTCTTCGAGTGAGGATTCTGATTCCTGTTCAACTACGTGGAACTATCTAATTACGAAAGCAATTCATAACAAGATTGCAAATCTTTTTAAGAAAGAACTTTAAAATAAGTTACTTCCTAACGTCCCAACGCATCGCAAAGGCAGTAGGAAGATTAAAGAACCAAAGGTTGCAAATGTAAGAGAATAAAAATGTAAACAAAATCTAAATAAAGAGAAATTACCCCGGCGCATACCTCGTCCCGGATTCCAGAAATGTTTCGCGAAGAATGCTATCTGTAAGTTTACACGCGTAAGAAAAAAATATATATATAATCAATATTATTTTTTTTTAGCTATTTGGGGGTAACCCCGCGCGCATTTTAGTGGCATCGTCTCCCGTGCCTCAAGCGGTTCCCAACCTCAACCAACCAATCGAAATAAAAAAAAAGGCAAACAGCAGCAGGCGCTGACGTCACTAGCAGACCGGAACCCCCGAAGCGACCCCAAAGTGAACCGTGGTTCAGAGAACCCCTCGGGGGAATACTGTACAGTCACAAAAACCATTACACGCTGGTCGTCCGCATCCACCGTAAAACTCAATTCGTCCCTAAGCTGACAGTGCGGCGGAAGCTACGCCCTCGCCGGGCCAATCAGCCGCCTCCCTTTCATCACGTGACACCCCTCTCTGCGCGTGGGTGTGGGGCGGGAGCGTGATCACGTGACAAAAGATGGCCGCGCGACGGGTTCCGAGGAAGGCGTAGGCTCCACTGCGCTGGCAGCTTATGGCGGGAACGGGAGCGTACACACACACACGCTCCCCGAGTCTCTCTCTCCCCACCAAGTCTGGGGAAAGGAAATGAAGGAAAAACGGGACAAAAACAGGAAGGTGGTGGGAAATAATCAGACAGAAGCAGAGGTGGGTGGTGGGTTGCACGGACCATTTCAAGGACTGGGGACGGTGAGCGCGGCACTCGAATGAAAAGAGTTCTTTCCCCTCCACCCCCCCCCTACCCCTACCCCCCCCCTTTCCCTGAATTACGCAGAAAGAAATAAGGTAGAGGTGGCTAACGAAGAATGCGTATTGATTGGTAGCCCGCTCGAGCTGTTTTTGAGCATTCTTTATATATATATATATATATATATATATATATATATATATATATATATATATATATATATATATATATATATATATATATGTGTGTGTTGCCTGTTTCCAATATTATTATGCGTTCTAGAGATGGTACTGTGTAGACCAAATATCCGGAAGAAGCATTGAACCTGAAAAAATAAGAGTAGTAAAGGTGTGCTTACATAGCATTGTTAACCAACACTTGAATGTATATGTTATAGAGAGAGCTCTTGTAATATTCAGTAACTGACTAGTGTCAAAAATGGACGACTCCTAACATACGATTCGAAAAATCTTCGAATCTTCGCCGATGCAATTTTTTTTCTGTATATATAATTTACTCTGGTGTTTGTCTTATAAGTTACTGCGCTGATACTAATTTTGAAATGAAAGGAAATATTTTATTCGGTAGCATCTAACGCGTTCATTTTTCGCAATCTACACCAGAATTATTGGTGAATAAAGTTTCGCAGTCTTAAAAAAGCAAAGAAAAAACTTTTCATGCTTGGAGCAACAATATGACAATTCTTTTTCTCTGTTTCTCTTTTGAAATCGTGAGCTGCGCACTTATTCTGCGTTTTATATGAGATTGTAGTTTTCCGAAGAGGAGCATTCTACACATTTTTTGTACTTGTATATATTTTTACAATTTACTGTCATTAAAATATCGATATCTATCATAGGAACACACGTATATAAATTTACGCTTTTACGAAACAAAGAAATACACACCGAGGAGTACGCTAATGTATATTTTCAGTTGACTGAAAATATATGAAAGCATTCTGAGTATGCAGCTTCTTAGCGGTTTAAGTGGGTTGATCAAAGGAGCAGAATTTATAATATATCAGTGAGGCCCACACCGAAGCACAAAACACATAAATTACAGCAAACATGCTCTGAATATAAAAATTATATCATTGTCCACTCCAAATATACTTTAAGTACACTTTTCTGACCCATACACGCCTGTAATTAGCATACCTTCAATCGCTTGCTTTGGACCAAGGGATATATGTCTTTCACTATAGACAAACATAAATGAAGCGCGGGTCATTGAATCTGAATCAAATTATAATGCTCCAATTCAAAATAAGCTTCTTTGTTTTGCTTCTTTTGGAGAGGGAGTTAGAGATGGTGTTTCGGTTTGAATAGCGCACTGCCTTTCTCAACTCGTTAACAGAACCAGTTGACGCGGTTTTCTCTTGCACTCCGGAGGCTACGAATGATGCACTGCGTTTCCATTCCAATCCCAGTTCGCACACCCCTAATTGCTAACCCTTTGCGCGCTGCGACGTTTTTTCTGCTTGGCTGTGGTTCAATTGCGTTCTGAGCATGGGCATTTTCTTGCTTTCATGAAATATGATTCACCGTGCACGCGTCCACAGTCCAGTGACTCAGCATTTTTCGCCTGGGCGCTGAGCGCTCGGTAAACGTGTATAACAGGGTGCCTTAGCCCATCAGATCTCAATGCTTTGCGTCAGATGTGCCCGCCCGCACTTTCCTGTCTGTGAGAAAGTCTTCGTGAACAGCCATAGCCTTTGGGGCTTCAGAAAACAGCCTGGCGTCGTCTGGGGGTCTATACAGGTGGCAGATGGCGGCATCGACTCGGAAAGAAAACGGCGGAGAGTGATCGGAATCCCAAATGCGTTGGTCAAAACGGAGAAAGCTTGAGCAAGTCTCCCCTTCCCCTCCCCCCTCCTCCCCCCCATCTCATGCAAACACAAAAACACGAGTGTTAAAATATATATATAAAAACAAGCAGTGGGATTTATGAAGAGCTCCTTGCTGTGGCCCTTCCTCCATCCACGAAGGTATGGATCGTGGATGCGCTCGGTCAATCATTCTCCGCCTACTGGTTTGTCTAAACTTTTCGGCGTTCGGCACGTTATATTTAATTTAGCCATTGATTTATTTCGCTGTTCTTTTATACTGGAAGGAATCATGCGATTATTACGGAACTGCTCTTGCAGATGTGCCCAGACATTGATCTATAGCAGTGTACTAAATTTGTCAGAAATATCCTTGTTTTTTTCTGGATTTCGAGGATAACAGGATTGCAAGAAAACGTGAACCTACTAGTGGCACATAACCATTTGTTCGCATGATGATGTTCGGTTTTAATCAGACAGTGAATTTTGGGCAAATAAATTTGGTATAATTGCTAGCCTGGCGAATTATCGAAAGGTTACAGCAGTACGTTTAGCTTTCAATATAAAATCGAGCATACAGAAAAGCCGTATATCCTCACCAAAAAGCTTATAAAAGTTCTTGGACTATTATACAAGAACGAAGACGCCCATGTGAGTTATACTCGACTGATATAATTTGTAGAATATATGGTAAGTTTTGGATTAAATCACCCAATACTTTTTTCCGCAATATGCTGCTTATTTGAATAGAATAAAAAGTTTTTTTATGATTTGTCCAATAAACGCAGCAGAAAATACACAATTTATAGAATGGAGTATAAGGTGCCATACCCTTTTACATTTTCTTGTATGTTTATTGGAGGCATTATTATTTCTCCCACTAGGGTAGGCAGAATAACTGAAAGCATAAACCTGGTCGTGCAATCCAAGAACTCTGAAATCACGCAGACTACGTGGGTATCGAAATTTAGTTTTTATTACTTTTTCTACCAATCTATATAGTTATGTGTCTTTCTTTTTTCTTTCAGTCGGCTAGCCTTGCTTGAGCTCTGGTTACCACGCCACGCCTTTGAATGACTAAGATACGCTGCCCACCCAAACAAAACTGGAGGATGCTTATTTTGTTTCGGCGTACACTTTGGCATCTGAGAATTGCGTAACACAGAAAGCACATCTCATCAAAACAAGAAGTTCAAAATTAAAATTGATCCCAGTTTTCAAGTTGCGTTAAAGTGGCAATCGCATCATGTTTGTCCTTGAGTCTTGACTGTAGGTGACATAATACACATTATAAAAATACATATATGGCATAACAAAAGAAGAAAGCCTAAATACAGTCAGTGCACAGGCGAGCTGATGGATGTTTACCATAATTACCCTAACCCAAAACTGGGACAGTAGGAGGAAAACAAGTTTGATAGTGCTAGAGAAGGCAACAGGAACAGGCAACGTTTCTAACTCATTTCGTAATTTTATTTGATCACTGTCCTGATATGCACATATGCACACTGCAGAACATCCTGTCTTTCGATGACATCCTTGAAAATAAGGATGATTTGCCGTGTAGATATTGGTACTTAATGAGAATTATAAAATAATAATTAGCCGATTAAGAGACGTTGTCTGTTCCTGTTGATTTTTCTACCACTTAGAATGTTTTAGTCCTTCCGCCCCAACCTCAGGTTAGTCATCATGGAGAAGAAAGCCAGTGGTCGCTGAAACTCAGTTTTTAGTCGGAGCTGCTTTGTTCATTTCTCACATCAAGCAGACAACTCAGTTCATTTTTTCATAGAAATAAAGTAGCGACACAATTTGCGTTGAAGTTGAGAGCCTTAATATTTGTTATTAAACAGCCCACTGAATTATTGTATGATGAATCAGTTAGGAAAAGAGGTATCTGAGACACTGTTCGAAACCTGTTCCAGTGTTTGTTTTAATTGAGTCTTTCATCTCCGATTGGTGGAAGTCTTGAATTATAAGTATCGTTTGCACAAAAAGTACAATTCATTAAATATTTTTTGTATTGGTTGCGTCTGTAAAATAGTATAAGGATGTTCGTTGGCACAGTTATGTTTGAACTTTATATTCAATACTTTTATTCTTATTAGGAAGCTTAGATAGCTTCAGGAATGTTTTTGAGAGCAGCACAAATTGCCGTACACCCCTACGTGATTCACATTAAACATCCAAAATTTTTAGCAAGTCCTCATACTAATGCAGGCTTCGCCGTAGACCTTCGATTTTAATTCACTCATCCTGCGTGCCTTGTAAGCAAACAGAAAATGGACTAAAAGAGCGCGCGGGGATCAGACATTAGATCATCGGGGTTTTGTCAGTTTATGAAACATAAGCTGCGGCATTACATTGCTCATAATTTTAAAAGGATTTGCATCGCTTGAAACGTAGCACATTTTTTAAAAATTAAACTACTATAACATACCGCTATTTGAAAAGAGGTATTATTTTTTTTTTCTCAAAGACACTAAAGATATTCTACCCTAATGTGCGTCGTGGGCGGATGTACTAACGCATACACATTAGAGTAAGATAGCTGAAGCTTTCAAGAGTAGTGAAAGACCCTGAAAAACATCCGCCATTCATAGCGCCAGACACTGTCAATATGACTCGCTTCCATTAATGCGTTATTTTAAAATTAAAATAAAATACTGGAAAGATTGCTGAACACAGAAAGAGACGGCGGAGGGTAGCCGGGGTCGACGGACGGAGATTTCCTTTGAGCGTGGGGTAGGCTTGAGAAGCATGAATTAACTAGAGAGAGGCACACTGATAGAGAGAACAGAGGAAATGCAGGCGAGCTTGGGAACTTTCAATATCTTGAACACCCGACAGTAAGGAACGAGCATTGCACAATGCACTGTTTATTCCACTGTTTGTCCCTAAGTCTCTGATGCTCAAGATGTAGGGAGAGGTGTTCTATTCTATGCCAACTTCTTGACCCTGGACGAGATTTTATCTGTGTTCTGCTGGGTTAAATTAACGTGCCTTGGAAATTGAAGAAGAAACTGTGATCGTGATTCCCGGTAACTGCCTATTCTTATAATTCAGAATATTAATAGTGGGCTATAAATAAGACCTAGGTGCGATGTCGTTAATATCGAAAGGATAAACGTACAGGGTGTTCTTTTTAGGGGATCCTAAATTTGAGGAAAAAAAACAATTAAACTTGCGTCAGCATTTTTTACCTCTGGCACTATGTCCCAGGGGTAAAAATTGCGCCGTGTGTATCGTGAGCAGTGCAACATTGCTGACCGGGTAATCGCGCAAGTGTCATAGGGCGCGGTAGTGCGTGGTTTTAAGCAAATCAGTTATTAGTTATTAAGCAAGGAGTGTAGCTATGAAATTAAGACATTTCTGCTAAAATGGAAGTCGTCACGAGCTTTTTTTGTGTCTTAGTACAATATCAATTCATCTATTGTGTTCAAAGAATTGGGTTCGAAAGCGGAGGGGTGGTACATAATTTTAGAATTATTTCATATTAAAACTATTGATTACTGGCGTGTCCAAATGAGCCTACCAGCCTCGTTTGCATGCGTGTAAATATATAATGATAAGTATGTTTGGAATATATGAGATATTTTTTAAGTATTGCTCGAAATATATGTAAATATTGGAGTGGTTATTGGTTCTTTCTTATCTGGGAGAAAGACAAACAAGGCGGCTCTAATCATGCCTGTAGATGGCTTCCGTACAGCTTAGATTAAACTTCATAATGAGGAACCCGATGCGAAGTCAATACACTTATCTTCCATCCGGAGCTGTGCCGGCAGAATCAATATTACCGGTAGCTAGAACACGTGCACATTCAGATGACAGCCAGAAACAGAAAATCGATACAGTACAAAGCGTCTTGAAAAGCAAATACCACTTCGTTTTCGTGTCTTTTTTTTTCTCCAAAATTATTACGTGTATCAAACTTCCCGCGACATTAAGGACACCGCTGAAGCGTGCTTCATTACAAAGTTTTTCGTCTCGATACCAGCTCCGACTTTGAAATTAAACGAAGCCGGTTGGAAAGCCAAAACACGGACCGAAAGCAGAATCAAACGAACGTCGCCGAGAGAAAACGACATCACCCAATAACAACAACAACAACCAAAACACAACAACCAAATGAAAAAAAAATGCTGTCCTTCTCTCTAACGGCGCGAAACATAATCTATAACTCCCCAAAAAACACGCGTGCCCCAAAATCTCCGCTCCTCAGTGCAACGTCCTCGAACACTTCCGAATCTCTACCCTAGATGGCGCCACCTTCGCTTCCGCGCACGCGCAGTCCCGCTACTTCCCCAAAAACTTTCCCTCTCTCCCGCAACCGAAGCGACGCTCGCCGCGCCTCCTCTCGAGCCGTGCGGCAAGCTCTCCCAAAGCAGTCGTCGTTTTCGGGCTCTCGCGCTCGAGCCGCCATAAGAGACTTCATCCCCGGGTGTTGTTTGACGCCTGAAACCGTTATCTCAATCTCTGCACGTACGGACGCTGGTTGCAAGATTTCGTTATCGGAGACGCGCTGCTGCCGGGAAGATGGGGTGCGTAAGGCGCAGACACGAGCTGTATCAGCGGGACAGCGTCTGTTCGTGGAAGCTGTGAGTCGAGCTGGCGACAAAAGGAGCGTTTGCGGAGATGAAGGAGGCGCGGGCACCGGATGGGCTGGTTTCGTCGACGCCTGTTCGTTGGAGGATCAGCCGGCTCGGTCTGCTCGGAGTATGTCTTTTGCTGTGGCTGCCTCAAGTGGTACGCGGCCGAAATGGTGAGCTATGCTTTTCCACGCACAATTGAGGGTTTTGATGTAGGAGTCTGCGTTTTCTTTTCTTTCAATCTTTCACCGACTCGACCTCTGCCTGTTTCTCGTTTCTCCTCTTTGAAGTGTCTCAATTGCTCGCGCGTAATTTTAATGTGGATAACATTCGCGCGCACTGTCATCCTTGACTCAAGTATGTAAAAGAAATAAAACCAATCGGTGCTCTTCAAGAAGTGATGCATTACAACTATATTTCAAAACTTGTTCTCGATGTGCAAATTTTCCGTTCTGGAGAACCTAAATCCAAAATTAGTAAACGTTTTGGTGAATATTGCGAAACATGTTTTTGGCATTGACAGGGTGACGTTTTTAACCAGATTTGTCGGACGATGGGATATCTTGACGGGCTTTTAGCCTTCTTAAACTGTTGCTTTTTTAGCTGCATAATCATGCCTCAAGTAGACAGGTGGTAGTAAAAATGTACTATGTGTATTTCTAAATCCAATTCAATAATTAGAAATAAACACGAGAAAAAAAGATTCTTGGTAAAATAAGCTCTTGCTGTGTTTGTTCACACTGTTTTACATTTTAGTCTGGCCAAGAATTTTTGAAATAAAACATAAACTGAATGGCATATATCCGCATATCATATATACTTTGTCGGAAGAATTTAGCGTTCTAAGAATACCGTTTTTCTGGCGCCTTCATATATTTCCCCAGTGGTTTTCGACGGCATAAACATTTATAACGACACACAAACTCGGAAGTTGGGGGTCGGAGGTCAATCTCTGTTACCATCTTGTAATACCAGGCACTGCTTGGTTTGGTTTATAACCATACGGAAGCATAAGCGTGTCAAAATTAAATTTATAAATTAGGCGTTTTTTATATTTTGGATTCATTTGAGCATCCAATGATGTTGGGGAAAATTTATTGATTCATAGTTTCTTTGCCTTTAATTTTCTAAGAAGCGTGAACGTTTTCTAGGATGAAGTAGCTTTGTGCGATTTATTTACGACTTTCCCGCGATGAGTTCGACCTTTTTCATTTTCTTTCGTCAGTAAAAGTATATTAATTGTGTCATTTCAATTGTGTCTATTGTGCTACCACATCAAAACCACGAGGTTGTTCCGAGGCACAAAGGAAATAAAGAATTATCATAATATTATTAATAATATTGTTATTATTGCGTCAAACATCTCTAATTAAGGCCGTGAACTGAAATTTATCAAATATGTGTTACTAATACGCAGCGAGATCTAAACTGAGTGTTATTGAAGACGCGTCCAGGACTATAAAACTTCACAATATCTGAAGTACTCTGACAGCTTTTGAGAGAAATCGTACATATTCATGAAGACCCACAGAAACGTTCGCTGAGAATTGGACACCTGCAAAATTGATGGATATATCTACCTAACTGACACTGGTCAGCCTTTTTTTATAAAATATTGTGACATAACAATTTACGAGCCCAGTTTTTCTTTTGTCGAGATGCCAATGGGAGTTGTCTATTCAATGCTATCAATTTGACTTTCATTTTTATAAATGTCTTATGTACATGTTCATTGTCTTTTGCTTTCGCTTTCAGTTTCTGGGAGCTCAGTGCTTCAAATCATTTCCATAAAATTTGCTTTTTAATTATTTTTTTGTTCAATCGTAACAATCTATGGGGTTCTGAGCAGTACTTAGAACTTGCCATTTTTCAGTTCCCCATATTACCGTTGTCTCCACTTAAGGATGCAAGTTCTTTATGATTTAAGTAGACATACAGACGTCAAACATACTACTGAAAAACAAGGGAGGTTCATGTTTATTGTACACATTGATCGAATCAAAGATCAGAGTCAGCGCTCCCCGCCATGCCTCCAGATAAGGTTCACCACCCTTTACGCGACAGCCGCGTCGAATTGTTCGGCGCCTCACGCTCTGTAAAGCGTGCTCTGCCTGCAGAGCGCGAAAGCGCGGCAAAGAAGCCAACTTGTGCGCCGCCTTTGTTTACTTGCTAAGCTCAATAGAACGTCACGATTTCGGTTTTCGTCGTTTACAATGTTAACTAAAACGAATGAGCAAGGTGCAAGAGGACAAAGTATAAAACAGGTTAAGTAAACCCGGTTGATTGAACAAATATATTGGTCAACATTTAAATATAAAAAAATCATAAAAACTTGAATTTGTGCTGTTTTACATGGACGAAAGTAGAATTCTGTGAGCGATGGTATTCTTCTGTGGCCAGATTCACAAAACGGAACTACGCCAAAGAAAAAAGTGCGTGCGACAAAACTCATCGCACAAATCCGTGTACACGTAGAGAAATTCTTCGTACGTTTTACGTAAGTTACGCCAGAATCTTACGACAGCT
Source organism: Ixodes ricinus (assembly GCA_037355805.1). Taxonomy (NCBI): domain Eukaryota; kingdom Metazoa; phylum Arthropoda; class Arachnida; order Ixodida; family Ixodidae; genus Ixodes; species Ixodes ricinus. The sequence goes on along the minus strand of JAZHYW010045121.1, from coordinate 93,484 downwards.
CCAGATGTGACTTGCGCACTTTATTCCCATTATATCAGCATGGCCGACAGCGTCGCTCAGTTACCAGTCGCGAGGACCAATGGTCATTCTATTTTCTACGTGCTCTTCACGACGCGCCCCGACATCGAGCAGGAAGAAAACTTTCAGCCTTTCCACCCTGGTGAAGAAGGAAGAGCAGCGGAGCTGTGCTATGTGCCGCCATCTATGAGCGACGCGGCAACCAGACAACCGGCAAGTCAGTTGTCTGGTTTCTTCCGTCACTCATAGATGACGGTAGCTGTCCAGAGTGTTGTGTCGAGATTCATTTGTCCACGGACACGAAACTGGGGAAACTAGCCGCTTAACAGCTCCGCTCTAGAAAGAAAGAAGTACTTGAAACCGACCACGACGGAGATGAACGCTGGTTCCACAAACAGCCGGGAAAAGCTACAACGGCAACGATACCGTCGACCAAGTGACCGCCAAGGGTTAGCTCGGCGCTAGACCCAGCAAAGTACGCCGACGCAGCGTTGCTCCGACGGTCCTTGGCCAAGACCGTCTACCCACGACCGGTTGGCTTGCCGAATGGAATTAGACATGCGTGACCCTGGTGGATCCTTCCCGCAAAAATAGTTTGACCGCTGACTTCAAGGGGACAGTCCCTTCCCTTTGTCATCGCCTCGTTTTCTGGGGTCAGCTGCGGCGAACGCACACGTCAAAAAGGGACAGCTCTCGTCGATTCGTTGTTTTGCATGAAAATAGTTCTCGAATAGACTCCGTTTGGATTACCTTCGCAACATATGCTACGTACACTTTGTTATAAGTATATGTCCTTTCTATTCTGACACGACGGCACGTCAACACTGTCGAGCTAGAGCAGCTCTGGGGAGCAACGCGATGCCGGTCCAACCTTCTTCTGCCGAGTGCCACGAGCATCGAGTTGCAGTCGAAACAGATCGACCCCGAAGCGCTTACCAAGGTGCGGTCCAACAGCGCGGTTCCAGCGCTGCGATTAAACACTCGGGTGTCCACTCACAGTGTGAACAGGTATTTACGTGGCTCTTGCTGAAGTTATCGTAGTTCAAACTATATTCTTAGACTTCGGCTCACTCCTGCAACCCCGAGGCCGCAAAAAACACCCCGCGATTTGTCTCCATGTGTGCCGCTTCGCAAACGAGCGGCGCGGGCAATCTTCTTTTAGCAACATTGATAGTTCTGTTGCCTTTGTGGCGATCGAGTTTGTATCAGTCGACGAGGGTTGTTAGCCGGGCCTCGGTATTTTGGCCCGTTTAAACTGTGGCAGCGTCGACATTTCACTGCACGGACAACGATCCCCAGACAAGCGTTGGCGGAAAGGCCGCCTGCGTTTGTTATTATTCATGCTCCACGTGCTCCCAACCATGCCGAGTTCTCCGATTGGTTGTTCGTGTTGCCGAAGCCGCTGTCGCCGTACCAACAGCCCACTCTCGCATACGGGAACTGCGTTTTCCTCCTCTCACTTAAGACCCGTTCGTGAACACTGATTTCTCCACTTCTTTACGATGTGCGTAACTTACGAACTTCTTTGCTAAGTTGTCGTAGCCTAAGAAGCTCTTCGTGAATCTGGCCTCTGATAATTTAAACGCAAGACACCGTGTGATGCGCTACACACAATATGTGTTTACCTCCTGTAGGTGAATTTGTGTTACGATTTTGGCTACAACAGCGAGTTTTAGAACAGGGTATACGCAAAAGCTTTGCGTGCGCATTGAAATGTCGTGATTGCCATGCGCCAATCCAAAACCTAGTTTGGGCTTGACGCGTGAGCATCGGAGAGGAGTTCATGTCTTCGCGTGCGCAAAGTTTTGGCGTACGCTATTCTAAAGGACGTTGATAAAATCACCCCTCTGCTTCCTCAATGCTTGCTTTCGCATTTCCGAATGTACTCAAGTAAGTTGACTAAAATTGAAGGTCGTAAGGAATGATTAATGCAGAAATGTTTTTATTCCTACTTGCCGTCATACACCTACAGCTGAGAAAGTTCTAGATGTCCTGATAAAATAATGTCTTATAAACGAGCAAGCAGATTAATCAACTTCTCATTTACTATTTTTATCTTTAACCTTCCGTGGTTTGACATTTCGAAGGAAATATACGTCTCAAATTCTATTCACTAAAAAAAAGAAAAAATCCCAGTTGAAATTTTGTTTTTTATTTTATTGTAAGCTACGTCAACATCGCTCGACTTGATGAATAAAAAAATATCAATACGAGAGATACTAATCATTTCTCAAAATCAATAAGCTCCGCAGCAAAGCCAAGGTTTGGACCGTTCATTACAAGTGTAGCGTTGTCACGAATACAAAAGGCGCAAAAGAATAATAACGTAAGTTAGTAAAAACAGCCACTTTCATTTCGATGTAGTGTACGTATATTTGCGCCCCAACTCAAAAGCATTCGATGTTTGCGTGGGAAGCAATCACGTCCAAAGTCCGCAATCAACTCAAAATTGAGGTCTGTCGTTTGTGTTGTAGTTTCCATTTTGTTGTAGTATTAACTTCACACCCGTCTGTTGCTTCTTTACGACGTACGCCCCAGTTCTTTTTTTTCTTTTCTTTTGTAATTCTTTTTATGGTAAATTAAGCAAATTATATTTCGGTGACCCAGATATTACTCTGCGCGTATTTGTTTTCTTATTGAACAAGCTACAAAACACTTTCAAGGCGCAGGTTAGAAAATTGAATGCATGTGTCTTATTATTTATTAAAAAAGGATAAACGTTTGTGCATAAATGATTACTGACCGTTTTGATAAAGTTTAACCAGTATGTTTCCGAACATCTTCACTCCTGTAATGAGGTAAAATACGAGTGTCAGCTAGAAAAATCAAACAAAAAACCCCGGTTTTCTATTCCTCTTAAAGTAAAATCTACGCATCGCACAAAGCGGACAACCTTTAAAAATATAAGAATATTGACGGTGATAGAAGTAAAATTTTGAGAACATAACACTGTCTAGATAATAGGATAAAACAAACAAAACATTATCTTTAATCCGACGTTCACCTGCACTTAATATTCGCCAAATCAAATAAAAACTATAGCGTTTTTTTTTTGTTTTCTTTTTGAGTCACTTAAGTTTATTACATTTCTGGAAGAGTCGATTTTCGCTGTTTCAATCATGATATTTATCATCTCAAAATTTACAATAGTTATTGAAAAAAACGTAAATATATATAATCCTAAAATGAACATTAATTACTTTCGCGCTTTTCAGCCGCGTGACATCGCAAACAGAACTTGCAAATCGAGCAAGAAGCCTAAAAAGAAACTAACTCAATAGTTTTTTCTACATTTTTGCTATGAGTAAGAAAGCTTTCATAGTATTTATTTTTTAAAAGCCATGAAACGTTTTGTAAGCTGTTAAAAACAATTTCTAGTGCTCGAAAGTTTTGCCCAAATGTGGCATCTGTCGTCATATTTCGGCATTGCCAGAATTGAGCCTCACAGAATAATAAATGATTGCTAACGACCAAATTCGAAAAATCAGTATCTTACACGACAAATATTCTGTCCTATTATTTAGATTACTACACTTAAGCCGCGTCTGTCGACGCGTTTAACTAATTTTGATACACATCAACGACCATCAAAAACATTTCGACGGAGTTTGGCAATCGTATTTTAGGCGGCCGGTGCTCTGCAAATATTGTTCATATTTCTATTAACTCTACACATAACACCACCAAAAGAAAAAAGAGAGAAAAAAAGAAAGAAACGTCACATCGTAAGGTGTTCTTAGAAAGGCACATTGTCAACAGCTCAGATAATGACCGGCGAAGACCCTTACATCGATGTACACCATGTTTGCTATCCGTGTGCATGTTAGTGAACGAGGCTTTAAGGTAATAACATACGCCTTCCGGCCGGAACAAAACTAAACTTAGGCGGGAAGGGAGGGGGGTTAATCATAATTTATCCGGCATGTGTACTTAACCCTCAGACGTTGCTAGCACTAGATCGAAGAGGAGTAACTTTTTTTTCTTATTCTTAAAGCAAGTCAAGCGTTTCTTATATGCGTACACAAAGCGGGTCGTGTTCTCCTGTTGACACAAAAAGAAGAAAATAACTAATGATATGATAGACATGCGCGTAAATATATACTCTAGTTGCAACCGTAGGCGGTACGCAAGTACACTCCTATGTCGCGGAAACTTAGGGGGGGGGAAGGTGCATGGCTTTATATACGTGTTTGCAAGCAAAAGTGCCAGCCAACGTGCACGATGTTTGTCATGAAGATGTTTTTTTGTATTACCTCTTCAGCTAGGAGCGCACAGTCCAACAACTCATGATGAGTTGACTTAGAAAATAAATAAATATTTAGGGGTGTGTTCGCTCTATCAAATAATGAGTGAACCGAGATTTTTATGGCTTCCGGTGTTACTTCCTATGTGATGTTTTTTTTTTTTTGTTTTAGAATGTATGCTGTCTGCCGCTAACGTGGTACGGTTGTAGCGTCGTGTATATAACTCCCAATATCATTCGAGTTTTTTTTTGTGCCTATTAAGTGTAAGTAGTCAAAAAAGTGTGATATAGTACTTGCAATAAAAAGAATAAGAACCCTCGGCCCAATTATTAAAATTACAATCCAGTCTATTAACCCAACGTATATTTGTAAAAACGAAATTTTTGAGACTTGTTTTTTAAGCGGTCTTATAGCTGAAACACAACAAGGAACAAATGACTCTTTACAGTATTCTGTTTTCACATCCACAATCTATGAAAAAAAAGAAACGTTTCGGTATTTATGATTACTTATTTGGAAATATGCACATGAGGCAGTCGCAGTTTTAATTTCTTTTCAATTTTTAAGTCTTGTTATACGTCATTATTTTTGCCTCAATTTCGAAAAAAAAATAATATTGTGAGAAAAGCAAGAATCGAGGCGATCCGGTGTTCTCTCGTAGGAATTATAATTGTACACGACGCGTAATCATTTTCTTGTCAGCAAAACTGAGCGTAAGTCTCACGCGAAATTAAATAGGCCGCGAGAAATAGGCACAAAAGAGTTTTAGAAGCATTTCCCGAGATAACGGGACGACTGCAGACTGGAGCATACTTCGGCGCTTACTGTATACGGGTTTCGGAACTGCGAATGGAAATACACCAGTTTTATTGACTTGCCGAAAAGTGGTAAGATACTTGAAACCCCCACGTCCTGCGTTTCTTCATTAACTGTCGGTTACTGCTATAGACGAACTCAACAGCAGCGCCACCGCTGACAGTAGCGGCGGCGCTGCTGTCAGCGGTGTTGGCAAAGGCTGCCTTGTTTGTAAACAGTGTGTTGCAGTATAAATATCTACGCAACCTGTGCGTATCAGCAGCACATATAGACTGGCGTGCCAGTGTGTTGCACCGCCGGTTAGGGCAGCACTTGAGGATAAGACTTTTGGTCGTGAGTCGAAAGCGAAGAATTGCCGCCGATCGCTTGTTGGCGCTAGCCGCGTCACCCTCTGTAAGTGTGGGGACAATAAGAAACGGCGATTACCACGTGTCGCCACTGTTAAGAAATCCGGAGCGTGTAGGCTCTCCCGCGGAAAACTCTGGAGACTGAAAAATTTCCTGCGTTGTTGCACTGAGCATGGTCGAAGGTCATGCTCAGTGCCGCAGGTCAAACTGCTTTTTTTTCTTTTCTTTTTATCTTTTTCCTTTTTTTTTTCTTTGGGAAAAAAAAGGGGGGGGGGTAAACATATTGTGGGCCTCAATCTTTCACCGAGATTTTCAGTGACTGACTCTCTGAAGTGCTTTGGAGAAATGTAAACGCACCAATAGGTACGATTTTGTTCACCGCGAGAGCGAGATCCCGTTTTCCTCTCGCGGAGCGGGCAAAGATAGCGCTCGTAGAAGGTTCGTCTGCTAACCAGAGCGCGGTACGTTTGTTATGTAGCCGACGTTATTAGATTAGCTTATTTACGGAACTGCTCTTAGACGCTGCTTGCACTCACAGTACCCACCCTATGCCCCCACAACTCTCTCCCCGTCGTTCGACGCTCCGGACGACTGCTATGGTAGTTGCAGTGTATTCTCGCCCTCCGCGGGAGCTGAGGTAATGCGTAGAGCAAGTCGTCTGCTTCGTGTGCAGAGAGTTGCGGTGACGTCAGAGCGATTCTGAGTTCTTATTGGCTTTGGTTGAAGGGATAATGCGTAGACCTCAATGCTAGATGCCTTGAGGTTCATCCCCTATATTTTTGCAATCAGCCAATAAGAACTCGGCGTTCTGACATCATCGCCACCCCTGTGCAAACACCAGACAAACTTGCGTTCCGTATAGTGTCGTTCAATTTACCTCCACTTCCTGCACCGGTGCAGAAGAGTGTAGGGCATTATACTTCCGGTGTCTGTATGGAGATATGACCTGAAGTAGACCGCCGTGAATTTTCTGCGTCGGTGCAGGAGGTGCAGCTAAATCGAACGAAGCTACTCTAGTAACGTTGTATGTAGCGTCCTTCTCAGAGGAACATAACAGAAGAAAACGCCGCACGTCGTCTGCTAACAGACCGGGAAAAAAAATTGATCGTCTGCTACGAACCGAGCGCTGCGGCGAATTGAGATCGGACGCAGGCTGAAGTTATGATCGTCTGCTCTTTCACGTAGGAAGCTTAGAAGCCATTGACAACTCGTGCTGTTGACGAATCTCAAGTTGCTCTACTTTCGTACAAAAGCTCACATCGACATACGGATGAAGGAGTACTGACCAGCACAACAAAAGCCAAGACGCTTTTCTTGCTATTTCAACGTTGGTTAGATATTCTCATCAAACCAAATTCCTCTATTGTAAGCTCGCGAATGGGCCGAAAATGTCTAATTGTTGGATTACGTCTAAACTTTGTTGCGCCCTTCAATCAGCAGCCGAGAACGGTCTCGTTTTCACATTGACAGAAATCTGATTCCTGACCTGTAAGTCAGGGGTTAGATTGTTTAGTGTTAGCCAATGTTAACGTTGTGAGAAACACCTGCCTATGGGAATTGATTGAGCCTAGCTAATAAAAATCACATCAAACACGCGCAGCTTAATTTAGATACGTCAAATTGACAGCGATCTTCACGAACGTTTGATAAAACTCTGATTTTGTTAAGCGCGGTAAAAATGCGGATTAGATTTTATCCAAATGGTAAGCATTTCTGGAGACACGAATATCGAAGCTTGATAGCAAAATTTAATAGAAGCATACAATAACGAAAACCTCATTAACTTCATTCAAGAAGTGTATTATGCGAGTAATATTTAATTTCGTCAGAAAGATGCGGACGGCTGCCATCAATAAATTATGACGCGATGCCTTTTTATCTTGCATAAAGATGAGATGAGATACATCGTGGTTATCAGAGAGATCGCGGATACTAAATCTCATATACACATAGCGAGCACTGTACGCACTTTCTACGAATTTTTTGTGTTTTGAAATACGCTTTGTTCTATTCTAGCATAAATAACGGTACAACTTTATTTGATTTAGATCCTCAGGAAACCGGGGACAGAGGAGGGGAAAAGAGGGAGCCGAGGGTGACCATTTTGCGATGCCGTAAAACCCTCCATGCATTATTCGCTACCGACAGCCTTAAGGCCGGCCTTTCGCTAAACATTAACGGACCAAGCGCACCTCATTTCTATTCTACCATTTTCAAGTCAAAACCTAGAGAGAAAAAAACTTCCAAAAGAGTCATATTCACAATTAAATTAAAAGTATTCGCCGGATGACACCGAAAAGATAAAAGCTAGATAACAGGATCTTACGACAAAGAAGGCAATGAGCCACCGGTTTTGTACCGGAGGGGTCCATTTCGTTTTTCTCCAATCTTCCCGAAGGTGGAAGAACTAGAAATAGGGCCTTTTGCATTATTAAAATTATTCAAAGTTGGAGCCTTCGTCCCTTTTCCCGACCTTTTTGTGCGCTCGCTGAGGAAACGGCTAAGAGCAGTCACAGTTCCGATCGAACTGCGCCAATCGATGTCTCAGCCGGAAAATTCGTTCCCTGCTTTTTGAATTCAGTGCAAAAAAAAATATATATATATATACATATATACATCCGGAAAAAGGTGACACTTCAATCCTTCGAAACTCCTCGCGGCTTTCTTTTTTTTTTGTCTTCCATTTGATGTTATGAATTATAATATTTATACGTGTTCTATTGGACAGTAGACTCTGAAAAAATAAATAGTCAAAATTAGGGAGAGAAAAAAAACAGTTGCCTGAGGTACTTAGGTTCGCTAAAAGTGTTTGCTCCACCAAAAGAGCAGACATATCTCGTTTGTACCCTCGATAAGATTACGAGACGAGAAAGATGCTAATGCGTGTGCATGAAATGTAAAATTTAGCTTCGGAAACTGTATGTAATTAGTTTTATCACGATTTTGCTATGTTTATTAGCTGTATGGGTATTCAGTTGTCTGACTACGATCCTGCTCAGAAATCAACTTAAACTAAGTTAAGAATATATTATGTTGGCATATGTGCTGCTGCTTTGAATTCTCCGCTAAAACTTCCTTTGCTCGAGAGTAACCTATGCTCAAGAAAACGTATTCTTCAAGTCATATACGGTACATATATCGTAGGGACTGTAATCGTCTTAAGATCTCGTTCATATCTTTAACTACATACTAATGGATGAAATTATTTCAAGAAATATAGACTGTGTATACATGAAGTGCACCTAATTTAAGTCGTAGCAAAAACTGAATATCTTCTCGATCATTCATACTTCTCACAGCGTCCACATATATCGTAAAACATTTGGCCTTTTATACCAGTTTTGCTGAACTGACAGGCTAATAATTACTTAAAAAGTATACTGTCGCTAAACGTATTCACTATGACGACCAAAAAAATTTAGATTTTCCTACGTACCTCTAGAGAGAAATTGCCATACGCTGAAAACTAATACATTGTAGGTTTCCTTTCCTGAGAAAGCGCCGTAGCCACGGTACGAGTCTACGAGATTCTTCAAACCGAAAAATATGGCCTTGCATTAGAGGACTGTCCACGTAATTCATCTTGGGAGTAATAAACATCCGCAAAAACTATTCTAAACGTAAACCAAACAAAAAAGGAATTTTGTTTTTTACAAGAAATCGCGTACATTTTGGCGAAAAATACGCACAACAGTGTTCAATGCACCGAAGAAAAAAAAACAGAGGAAATAAAAACAGCTTCTTTTGGATCGCCATTGATCTACAGAGATTGGCTCGTTTTTCTGTTTGTGTCGCAAAAGCCGAAGAGTATCAAAAACTGTTTCAGCATAATATCCGGGAGCGCTCGAAATGCCGACCAATTATATTAAAGTGTGTGTTTCTGTGTGTGTGTTTTTTAAAGAAATGCTTAGAGTAGGCTGCCTCTGGATCCGATAGAAGTGGGTCGTTTTGGGACCCGGTTGTTGCTTTTGTAAACTAAAATATTGATGGGAAGCGCAAGACGATCTTGCTCGGGCTGTTTCTCCGAGCAGGTGTGTTTAAATATGCGCCACGGCAGTTCGGGATAATGAGGCCGATTACGCGTGTAATCAACCCACCACTCGATGTTATTTACATAGACCTTTATTCAACGAAGAATCTTTGTTTAAACTAAAGCTTGGTGTAGTTGACTGAGCGTGCTTTAAGACGATGAGTAGAGTGTGTCTTGTGTACTGTGTGTACTGATCGCACCAGTAGAAAATTTGAGAGGCCAGATAATTATGATGATATTAAACCTATTTCTATAGTATTATGTGACCAATACTTTTTTATTTAAAGAAAATAATTATGAACCACTGGATAGAAGTAGACACTCCACGAAGAATAATCACTGAAACGCTAATTTGCTTGATTTGATTTTTTTTTTCAGTGTCAACTTTATATTGAATGTGAAGAAGATAGGAAAAAAAATTAAACAATCCTTTGAGTAGTGCTAGTGTGGGCATATTTCACCTTGGGAATGACACTGGATAGTGATTTGCGTTACTTTCTTTCAAAAACTTCGGTGTATACACTTGGATTTCGAATAACAGTAGAGTCTTTGTCTTAATTTTAGTCGGCTACTGCTCTTTTCAGGTTGAATCAGAGGACCCCATACACAGTTTCAAAATTATATAACCTAAACAGGATTAAGAGGAAATTTGTCATTAAATATTCACAACATATCTATATTTGTTTTGTGTGCTGCAACGTAATTTCCTCCGAAAAAGTGTTCGTAATTCAACGGAGATCAATATGAATTGAGTGTGCAACATACAGTGAAAACGCTGTTTCACCACCCGTCCCAGCTGGAAATTTGGAAAATCCAATTCGCTTTCAAAAAAAAACACTGCGAAAGAAGTTTCTAAATTTTTTCATTCTGTCTTCTCGGGGTTTTGTATAACAACGGCCTAACCTCCAACAACCGAATCCCCTATTGTCTCCCCCGGATTAAGGCGAATAAAACACGGTACGTTATGGTTTTTATTTTAAAAATCCAACGCTCTCAGAGGTCAGTATACAAGCTACACTGACATAGAATACCGACACAATCTGCAAGCTATAGCAGCACGCCCGCTCAAGCAAAACAACAGTCCGCCGAATCAGTCAAGCAACGACCCGTTCATTGGAAAAAGTTTTTTCGCGTAAATTCAGATCCAACCGCGCCTTTCTCGGCTCGTCCCTCGTGTTTTCGAAGGTTTTTCCAAAACGAACATGGTATCTATAACCGAAGCAACACTTATACGAGACCCCAACACACGCCAAACAATCCAAAACAAAAACAACGAGCACTATATAGATATTCCACCCACAGCCATACTCTATGACGAGCTAGCTATTTGTGCCTTTTTACGTAACACTGCGAGCAAAGGAATATATTTAGGAACCTTTTCGTATGTTACAAAGAAACTCGTGTCCGAGTGTTTTGTAACTCACTCCATGTTAGACGATGCCGCTGCCTCGAGGCTGCTGCTTTAGCATATATACAAGCGTGATTCTTTCCGGTGTGAGTGTTTCCAAATGCGCTTTCGTTCGTGCCCCTTACCCCGACCCTACTGTTTCTTAGTAGGCGCCCAAAGTGGAAGCGGTAACCTACTCGTTTTCCCGAGCAAAGCGTGGGTTCGTGAATGACCAATGGCCGCTTATTTGAATTGTACACACGAGATCGTTGAGGGGTCGCTGCTTTCTTCGAATATTTTGGATTCCACGTAAAACGCCAGGATGTAGAAATGCATGAGTTAAAAAAATATGCAAAGCAAAACAGAAAACAAAAACCCCAACGAAATCCGCGCTTTTTTTTTAATTTTTATTTGTGTTGTTGTGCCTCCCGGGATGATACGGGGAAAGGTGGTGGGGGCTCCATCTCATAGTTTATGCTTTATTATAAAGCTTGGAAAATTGTTATAAAATAAAACCAAAATTCCGACCAAAAAGAGGGGCAATCACAAACAAGGTTAATGTGAACATATCAATTTTGAATGCAAACATTTTTTTTTAACTAGATGTTTTGAGAATCTAGGGGTTAGATATCTGTTTCAACATTGTTTCCTCTGACATTTTACTCTAAGCGTTCGCCTTGGAACTGTACAAGTTAAATCTATGGGAATGAATGTATGGAGGGACGTTCATAAAGTTCGTATTATCGGCGCCAAAAATTAAAAAAGGGGAACAAAACAATCATCAACACAAGCCCGCGTCCCTCTAGTTTCATGCACAATTTAAACATCGCGCTCATGCTATAGTAGCATGGAACGCCGCTAGGGCATCAAAATGAAAATGGCACCGCCCATCAAGAAATTTAAATCGTGCACTGATTCGTTTTCACATTTGAAAAAAAGCAATGTCAATGAAATTCATTCCAAGCTGGTGGCAGTGTTCGGGTACAAGGACCCAGTTTATAATACTGTGGTTAAACGGCGAAGACCCTTTCAGCGTGTTTAAACAAGCCTGAAAGCATTTCAAGGACGACGACCAAGTGGTTGCTGAGGGGGAGCGACTTCTGAACACTCAAATCGAGTTCTCTAACAATGACCTCCGGCAGGTTGTCCATCGCTGGCAAAAATGCGTGAATTTGGGTGGCGAATATGTAGAGAAAAACTAGGCTCCTTATCCAAATTTAATTGCTGAATGTCTATTTCTTTAGGATAATAACACGAACTTTATGAACGCGTCTTGTACTTGAATATAAACTGGGGAAGAAAAGCGTGCATAAAAAACATGTATTTTTTTTCAAATTATTTATTAGACGTAGTTCTGCAAATAGAAATGAATCGACAAAAGTGTTTTATGTATGGACACAACTACATTACCACACTCTACGAGTATCAAGGTCCTTGCTGTCGCGTCTATACCGTTGCGACCTCCCCACTTTGTTTCCCTTTTATTACACAACTAAAACACAAATCACTCTTCCTGGATAGCAACTGCGTCGAGCTCCCGAAAACGACGTCGCAATTGGCTCTCCAACAACACTCACGCGACCTATAAACTTCCCTTCGCTGCTTCTTCTTCGCTCTAATCCAAGGTATAGCGGCGTTAGCACCAATCTCGCTTTACTATCAAACCCTTTTGTCAAGCTGTCGACGTCGCCGCGCCGGGAAAGCTCCAAATAAACGATAGGGCACAAAGAAAAAAGAAGTACGGCCCAACAAGATCCAAGCAGCACGGCTGCCGAAACAAGTGCCGATAGCCCACGTATGGCAACGGCCACATCGGCGATCGCTTCGTTCCAAGATTTAGTGTAAGCCCTTTTCCAAACAAGATGCCCGGAGATACGGTCCGTCCTGCCGCAGCGGAAGGATGGCGACTCAAACAGCTACAAAAAAGATCTTGCGCGCGCGCGCGCGTGTGTGTGTGTGTGTGTGTGTGTGCTCGGATTTAAGAACCTACAACGTAATCAGGCTTAGGAGGACCCTTTTAATCAACGCCAGGCACGAATCGAAAGTAATATATCTGAGAGAGAGAGAGAGAGAGAGAAGACCAGCTGGTTTTGCAACGATTCGCCAGTTACTGTAAACACCCACCGTACGTGAAAGAATGAACTCCACTTAATGCAACTCTTCAACGAGTATTCTAGTGGCTGAGATTACGCGAGAGCGAAGTGTATACAAAAAAGAAACAAAGCCCATCTTCTCGCCTCAGAGACACGCAGTGAACTAATCGCATCAATGTAAAAGAAAAAAAGGTGTGTAAGTGAAGAGGCGGGCTGAGTAGTGTTTTAAGTGGAATCATTAGAACTTCTTGCTGTAGTCATTGAAATAGTAAGAAACACAAAACCTGGCTTCACTCTTTCCCGTTTTTTTTTTTTTTGCTTGAGTCATTTTTTTTTGGTGGTCTTATCGGGTAATGCGGCAATCTCATGAACGATATTAAGATGGTCGGGGATTCGATTCTTAAGCTCACTGTGACTGTAAATAAAAAGTGCAAATGATGATCCCCCTCAAAAAAAAAAAAGAACACAAGTACAAAATACTCCGCCCAATGTCGCACTGCATTCAGGCACACCCTGCTGGCATGGACCATACGTTTAAAATGCCAATTATTCCAGAGCGAATCAGGTTTTCGCCAATTGTGGTTTATGCATCATCATGCCTTGAGGCCCCGCTACATCACGGTGACTCTTTGCAGTTTTGTTGGGGTACCTAATTATTCCAGCTAAAGAAAAAAAAAAGTAGAAGCTGATTCATTCCACGAATACAGAAATCCGGTTCACTGCGTCGCACTTTGCTTCATCTCTTTTATACGGCGAGAGCGTATTAAGGCATTGTACACTCATTAACTTTAATGATTGTAGTTTGATTAAAAAAAGAAGAAAGAGAAACTAGCCTTGAGCGCTCAATATTTGGAAATACCACCTCTTTATGACAAACGCGCAAACTGGTTATAATGCTGAGGATTGGGATCGTTACTGGGAGAGACGCTGTTACTCAAGTAAAAGAAAGGCATAGTTTTGTTTTTAAGTGCTTTCTAAATTACCTTGAGTCGGGTATATGCCATTGTTTAGATAACCCTTATTAATACTGCATCTATTATTTGCGCGGCTTACCGTCCGCCTAACGAGTGCGGGAATATCCTCGAGTGCTTCAGCAATTATGTTATCAACTCGCCCGAAAATTATTTCTTTTCTTGTGGGATATTTGCCTTGCCTGTCATAAATTGACCCTCCGCCGCTTTTAAGTAATATTGTTGTAGTCCTCAGATTACCTGGTCTTTGAATATCTTTAACTCGCGCTATAGGAGAGTTTTCTCGGGTACGGGTGCGAAATAAAGCGCCAGAGGCACGCTGCCCACGTTAGGAGTCAACGAATCAGACCGCTTGACGTATTTAACAGATGGACGCCTGTTTGGAGAAGCTATCGCAGAGAATATCGCTGGGCACGTTTCTTTTATAATAACCCGCCAATCCGTCGAAAACAATGGTTGATCGGAAAAGCCATCTATAGTTTACACCAAGAAGTCATAACATTTCAAAATATTAAAACGCTTAATGTCATCTGCCTAAAAAAAAAAAAGATCAAAATTTAATGTTTGATATGTATATATTTATATTTTACTTTTTTTTTTCTACGTAGACCAGCGCCTTTTTTTATTAGAGAATAATATTAGGACGGAAGCCGCCGAACTTTCCAGGCGAGTAAGTGTCATCGTCTGAAAACTGGGGAAATCTATACGTCCAAACTATGCGCTTCTATAGTTGATATGGCATTCAATGCGATTCTTCGTTAAGATTTGTAGACGGCAACCCCCGAACTAAAATCAATAATACTTTTTTTATATATATATAAATTTCGTATTTCTTATTGCGTTTATTGGTGTAAAGACCTATGCGTTTCGGGTTGAGAAGGCATATCGAAGACAATTGGTAAACATTATTTCAAAATTATTGTTAAGACCCTTCGCTTCTTTCCGGTCCCTCAAAACCTCCCCCCCCCCCCCCCATACAAAAAAAAAAAAATGCCCGGTTTTTGTTTGAGCTATTTTCCGGCTGATGGCAATATGATTGACAGGCTTTAAAAATTATTAACTGAAAATATGCATTAAATGCTTAGGTAATTGTGTTCTAGGTATAAAAACGACAGTTCCCTTATAATCTTTAAACAAATCGTTACATCCTGCTTCCTCAAAATAAATTAATATGTCTTAAAAAAGCAGGTCCCAATTGTCCGGGCTACGAATTCAGCGCGTACAACTGATCAACATTGCCTATCAGACTTTCTTGAAACAATCGATTCTACAACGTCATAAACACTGACATCGCCAAATTATGCAAATTTATTCCTCCTCTGAAGGCCATTGAACCGAATGACACTTATAAAGACGTAGATTTCAACCACACTATCGCCAGCCACTTTTTCAAGTGTCTGCACATCCGTTTTTCGTGTCTGTAATGGATTATTTTAATATATTACCATAAGCACCAGTAAATATATGCGTGGCGTTATTTGTTTACGCGGAGGCTTCAGGCCCTGCTAAATGCTGACCTGAAAAGGTCTTCTCTTCGGTCGATATTCAGAATGGTGTTTTGATTAAGTACGCTAAATAGTGATTATCTTTTTTTTTTATGCTGGCAATTTGTATTGTGTTAAGCGTTCTCTCGTGTTCGATAGTGTAAATACTGCTTGGTGTCCGTTAATTTGGTTCCTAAATATAAGATAGATCTACCGTTTATTTTATTGATTGATAAGACATTTGAGAATACGCTATATTTAAATACATTTTCAAGTTTAATATAAACAGCAGCTATTTCTAGTGACAAGCAGCCCGGGTTTTATTTGTTTTGTTTCAATACATAACACGTTGGAACCATGCAGTCCGAGTAAATATTTTTTGGTTGTTTCATGATTCACTTGAGGTGAGCAACTGTTTATTGGTACGTGCAGCTCAAATTTATGTCAAGTGAGATGCCTCTTTGGGCGTTCCACAGGAGTCCCTTCTAGTGCCCTTACTGCTTTCCATTTCTGGGATATTTTTTGTCAACTTTGTGTGAATGACATTACATACACAAACATCAAGTTAGGTTCGAATTAAGTAAACCTCAATATATGTTTGAACGTAAAAGTTCTAAATTGTGTGAAGTGTGGTCAGTATCCTCGTATTGCCATAAAAGCGTTTACGCGCAGAAAATGCTAAAATGTACCCCTTTTTATAGCTATACAACGTGCTTGGTTATCCTGCAACACAATATTTATTAATGCGAAAGCATTAACTGTCCCATGGAGCGAGCCGACGTCATCAGCCGCGCCTAACAGCAGAAATTCAATGTCTCAGGGAAGTGCCGCGATTTGAGGCATCCCAGCTTTGAAGCGCGCAAAGTCACGCAGAACGGCAGATAAATTCACCTCTCCAAAAGGAGCGAAGTGATGGATTATGCTCCCATTGGCTGGCGCGCGTCATGAAGGAACGAGGCTCCCATTGGCCCTCGTGCGGCGTGGTTCCAAAAGCCGCCACCAGAGTAGCCCTCTTCCTGGCGGCGCAGCGCACGCGGTGGCCCGGCGATGTGTGGCGGTGCGACGCGAGCCTGGCCGCTTGGCGGCCTGGCCACCAGAGCCCGTTCGGGCGAACTCGGAGGAGATCTGTACAGCCGAGCTCGGCGCGGCTCACGAGAGCGCGCGCTCGACCGTCGGCCGCTCCCTCGGCAGTACTGAAACGTGGCCGCCCACGCCACTACGCAGCAGACGACCTGAGGGAGCGGAAGAACGACATTCATGCTTTCACATTCCCAACTCATAAGAAGTGCTTAGGTGTCCTCGGACTTTTACAGCGGAGCTGTTAAGGGCTAGTTCCCAGGATCGTGTCCGTCCTCAAATGACCTGATGATACAGGACTCCGGACAGCTACCGCTATCTATGAGCGACGGCGACAACCAGACAGCCGGCATACCGGTTGTCTGGTTGCCGCCGTCGCTCATAGGTGGCGACCACCTTTCCAGCCTTTCCACTCAGGCTTGCCGACTTGCGGCCGGCCATTACTTCATTCCCACCATAGTACAGCTTCGCTGGTCTTCCTTCTTCATCAGAGTGGAAAGGCTGAAAGATTTTCGATACAAATATGTGGGAAAGATTATCAAAAAGTCCTTACGGTTGGACTCCTACTTTTTTTTTCATATGCTACGAGTATGAAAATAAATACATTTTTGTTACTCGGAAGATACCTAAAGTTTACTTTATTATTTGAACGTAATATTGGCAGACTTACAACTTTTAGTGAGGACGACGTTAGATAATGCGGACTTAAAATGGGACTTCTTTGCAATATCTTATATCAATTTGAGTGAAAAAGTTCAAGAGTGGTTGAGGTTTCATATCCGCAAGGAATACCAGCGTACCTGCTCTGAAGAAGAACCCTTTGTGATCTTTTTGAAGATTTGGTGCATCATTCCAAAGTTCGGATCTTTATCGAACTACCTTTTATCTTTAAAATAATAAAAAAATACAGCTCTGTATGCACCTGCTTCTTGGCCCTGTTACCCATCCAACACAAACGTTACAGTTATTTGTTTAGTAGAATTTATAACAAGGACACATTTTGATATTCTACATTGTCGGTGACAGCACAGGTGTAAAACCTCCTACACTCTATAGTACTGATGGTTTTATTATTTCTGGCGAATAATACCCACTGTGAATAAAGCATTCGTGAATCGCCGTTTTGCCTGGTTTAGATACGTATATATAACGATTTATGTTTACTCATTTAGTATTTTCGGGGCGTATATTCAGCGCAATATGCAATTGAGAATATGTATATGTCTAATATGCAGTTAGGCCTATACGAATAAACAAAGAGACAGTCCCCCCGCAAAAGGACAGAGCAGAGAGGAACACGTAGACGACAGACAAGCGCGTTTGCCGCCTGAACGTTTTCTTCTCCGTCATTGTCCTTGGCTTTTTGTGCACCACTATAAACTGTGCTCAATTTATACCAACTCGCCCAACTGTCTACATTCCTAGGCCTAAACGCTTTGTTTCTAAATAAGTCAGAGCGCAAAGCAAACTCAACGAGCCGAAATATGACCAGTCGAAGCTGCTACGAAAAGCCCAAGGCACCACGAGACTTCGCCGTCTTTGTTTGCGTGTGCCATAAGTCCCGGGTAATCCTATCGGGCGATGAGAGTGCGCAGTGACCTTGAGGTTCTAGTTCGTGTATATGTGTTTCTGTGTACCTTCCAGCCTCGGAATGAGCTCTGAGACTTATTGTTAAACAAAGAGCAGGGTCATCTAAGAAACAGTGCAGTTACTGGCAGCTTCAGAGACGCAGATCATTGCCTATTATATTCCCGATTCTTGACTCGTGATTTATAGCTTAGCCTTTTTTTTTTAAAGTTAATGCCACAATTTTAATGGATGCGGAGCGTTAAAGAGGTGCTCGGTGCTTGTGGTACCTGCCTTCGTTTCTTAAAATGTCAGTGTCTCCAGTTGTTCACTGTATATATTTGTTTATCTATGTCGTAATACCTTTTTACGAGGTTGTGTTCCAAAATGTCTCGTTTGCCCCCAACCCTAAGAAAAAATTTCCGATACAAACTTTAGTACGAATAAGTAAATAAATAAACGACAGGAATTGTAATCCGATATATCTGGCTTGAAATGGAGCGAACTAAAAAATAAATTACGTCCCGGGAACAGGAGTCTCAAATTGGAACGGTTGCTCGCGTATGCCGTTTACCTGTATTCCACCGTAATATTTGATAAAGGAAATTCAATACGATTCGTGGGGTTTTGCGCATACAAACTGTTCGTCGACATACAACCGCATATTTTCCTATATTGAAACCAGGGTGCATGTCTTCAAGTCCAGAACCGATTGTTTTCCTCCATCCAGCTCAAAAAACAACGAGAAAAAAAAACGAAAAAAAAACCAAAAAAGAAAACGATGCAACAAAACAAAACATTGGACTGAAATTAAGAAAGAAATAAGAAGGAAGGAAAACGATAGAGCATTTGTCGACGAACACGAAACACCGCCAGCTGCCGCCGTCCCGACGGGGCCATTTCTCAAATTGTCAAACCGTTTTCGGCCCGAAACAAAAAGCGTGTCTGGCAACCTTCTCGCTTCTCCACCGCGCTGGCGCCCCCGCGCGGCCGATCCGGTAAACACGACAAACATCCACGGTGCCGCGTATACCCGTGTGTGTTGTTCTGACCTATAATTTTTTTGTATTGCTTTTTTCGGTGTCCGCGCTTGTTTCCAAGTTCCGGATCAGAAACTCGGGGTGAGAACAAGGGAGGAGGGTGACAGGGTTAAAGCACCGCCATTACAGTATATTAGGGCTAACAGCTCTACTATTGCGCCGGTGTTTATCGGGGCCCCTCAACGACGAACGCGTTTCACGCGTGGATAAAAGAGACGTAGGGGGCGCAGGTTTCGCGTCGCTTTAGAGCCAAAACATGTCGTCAGCGTTTAATGGTCCATTTCGCCGATGTTTCGAGTGTTTACTCCCGCCTAGACGTTTTGAACGAAAGCAGACAAACAAACAACGCAAGTGCAGTTTTAGAGCACTAAAAAGCTTTACTGCTTCATTTAGGTAAAACTGTTCGAAATACTACCGTGCCACCTGGAGAGGATGCAGCGGCTTAATTTTGAAGAGATTAAAGATAAAAAAATACTGGCTCTCAACGCATCAAGCACTCCCATCTCAACAGCTCGCAAGCTCTCTTCAGAACGAAGTGTGCGTGATTTTTTGTTTTGTTCCCAGAGTGTGTAGTGCAAATTGGGTAGTAGAAGTAAACAAGGTAGCTCAGAAGTTTTGTTTGTTTGTTGTTTTGTTTTGTTTTATAAGGCAAAGAAAGTGGGTAAGAAACCTGCGTCACTGACGTTAAGCTTCTGGTGCTACGCCTCGATGGTTTACGAAAACGTGGTAATTACTAAAATTTTTGTCACATATATGTGGCTGGAGTCTGGTAAGTATGTTTGAAGTTCTTTCAAAAAGGGGGCACATATGGCGTTCTTTGACACGACCAATCAACGTCTGAAATATAAATTTCGTTTGCGATTTTTTTTTATCAATGCTCAAAAAAAATATTGTATACCTGTAGTCGGTGACAGGTCAAGAACGAAGTGGAAGCTCCTCCCACCCCTTTCCACTTTAGTGGAACGAACGGTGGAGAGGAGGCGGCCTCCTCTCCACCGTTCTTTCTGCTAAACTGAAAAGGGGTGGGAGGAGCTTCCACTTCGTTCTTGACCTGTCACCGACTATAGTTACTGAGGCATCCTTTCAAATGTTTGCACACTATACACTCAAAAAATACAGTACAATCGGCGATTGACAACGCAAAAAATATTTCTAAAGTAACACACAAAAAAAAAGACAGCAATTTTTTTGTTTGTTTTTTAATTCCTATTTGCATAAAATGCAGTACCTGAGGAGCGATAGTTTAAATTTGTTTAGATGGCATTAAACAGTCGTTTCGGGGAGGGAAGAACCTACATATTTTTATAAAATTCGCCGCTAAATTTAACGGGGAAACTGACTTAGCACAAAGTTCATGTGAGTCACGTGACAATAGGGAGTTTTCGTAAATGGTTTTCGCCGTCCCGCAATACACTCCGCAACCCGCTAGGATACCCGGAACTCTACCGTCAGGATCATTAGGGAGTAATAGTAGACCGCTTTTCTCCTCCGCTACGGTATCCGTAAAGAAAACGCCGCAGCTGCGCATGCGCGCCGCCAGCCTTGTCTGCATAGTTCAAGGTCTTGTGGTGGATTACGGAGCGCTATCCGGGTGCTTAGCGGGCTGCGGAAACGGTCTGCTACAACTCCTTATTGGCGCGCAGGCGCAGTAGCGGCTTTTTCGTTGCGGAGGGCATAACGGAGGGGGAAACGCGGTCTACGAAAACTCCTTAATAATTTTCCCGCTATATTTAGTGGAGAAACTGAATTGGTGTGCAGGTCGGCGTGACGTCAATTTTCCCGCTAAAGCCAGCAAACAAAAAAAAAACGGATTGAAAGGTTAAATGGAGGGAAACATTTTTAGACTGGGCTGTTCCGTTGAAAAAAACAATAAAAAACACGTGATGTTTTAAAAAACAATCGGCTCCATGGCAACGTAAAGACGTTTAACCATGTTTAGTGTCACGCACGCGCAGGACTAAATATAATAGGGAGTCTTCGATGACCGCGTTTCCCTCTCCGCTAAGCCCTCCGCAAAGAAGAAGCCGCTACTGCGCCTGCGCGCCGATGGCCTTGACTGGAGAGCTCCGGGCATTGTAGCGAGTTGCAGAGAGCTTTGCGGGACGGCGGAAACGACCTAAGAAAACTCCCTAATATCAGCCTCGCTCCCTCCTTAAGTACATGTAGATGTTCACTCTGGGGGCACTTGTAGGGAGTACATGTTCACTCCGTCAGTAGATGTAGATGTTAACTCCCTGAGTAGGTGTATCGATGCAGAAGGTTGATAGATCGATGTAGATGTTAACTTTCTGTGTGGGTGTATAGATGTAGAAAGTATATGTTCACTCCGTAGGTCAATGTAGATGTTACCCCAATCCCTGGGTTGGTGTATCGATGTAGAAAGTAGATGTTCACTCCGTAGGTCGATGTAGATGTAGAAAGTAGCTGTTCACTCCACAAGTAGGTGTACCTGTAGAATGATGTTCACCGAGGAGGTGCAGTGACTGTTTAAGATACACGGGGCGTAGCCAGTCCCATCCATATCATTAGCGTCTCGTAGCCAATAGAAGGCAGTATTAGCCGATGAGGATGGCGAAGAACCAATCACGAAGCAAGAAGCATTAATTAACAAAATAAGCCACGCCTTAAGGTTCCTAAGCTCTCGTTCACTGCACAAAATGCGTTAACAGGCTCCTCCGGACAGGCATTAAAGCAGTCTTGTAAACGTTCCCCGAAAAAAGGTAGTCGATTTCAAATACGATTACTCTTCGTTAAACGGTATTGAATTAGATAACTTGATTACTTGAAAAGATAAGTCATTGGCTTTTACTTGAAAAGTTAATCGTTACTTTTTCCGAATACATCAAATTTTCAAAACGACATTTTTTTTTTTGCCAGTTGGAAAACGGGTTTTTGGTTCTTTTAGTTTAATCACAGAACTATAAACTAATTATCGTCTTAATCCATAAATTTTGGTAAGCCATCCCCTAGTCAAAGACTTGATTCTGGGATTTCTTGGAAGACTTGTAAAAACAAAGGGCGTGATTAAAAAGGGGCGGGGGAGATAGCGGCTTTAACAACTAATTTTAGGACAACTTCTAAATGTAATTTCATTACTCTTACGATCACTTCCTCATAATAAATATATTCAAATGATTACTAAATTACTCCAAAACGTAGTCGATTACAAATATTAATGAAGTGGTGCAAACTTGACAAGGGTGAAAAGGCACACATACAACAGAAGAAAACAAAAACAGTGCCAGTCCTGATGTATGTGTGCCTCTTCGTTCTTGCTCAGTTTGCGCTATTGGATTAATCTAAAGTATGAAGCAACTAGCCCAATCAAAGGTCGGATTAGAAATAACCAAACAACTACTAACAGTGCCGTACAAGTCTACATTAAAGCTCTGGCGGCTTATCTGAGCTACTCAAGCTAGCCAGATTTTTGCAATACGGGTCTTTGCTCCTCCCGACGTGCCCATTATTATCTCTAAATCCGATATAGCCACAGAGAAAACGGCAAGGGCAGGTAATGCCGATACCAAACACTAAAATATCAAGAATGGACAGTTGGGCTTGTCGGCAAACGTTCACGATGAAAAACAGCGCGAAACAACAAGGGCACAGAGGAGAGAAACACATACAGGACAAGGCACTGTGTCCTGTATGTGTTTCTCTCCTCTGTGTCCTTGTTGTTTCGCGCTGTTTTTCATCGTGAACTAAAATATTCCCACATTTCTCGAGTGGGTTCACGCCAAGCGTGCTGTAAAATCTGCTGGTAGAAAAATCAGCCGGTTCAAACAGCACAGTATGTCGCTCTTTGCTTTTCGTTCTGCTTTTAAGCTTCCCTGCATTCATTTAAAACCGTTAACCTTCCTGTAACCTGTCGGGAAGAATCTGTACTTCCCCGCAGTGACGACAAGCGTCTTCCCGTTGTCAATCATAAAAACGAAAAACAAAACAGTAAGGATTATATTTTAAATTTTCATAACTTCACAAGAAAGAAGTTATATTGACCCGTAATATTAGCTCCTAGTCCAGTTGTGCCAATTAATGAGTTGAACCGAATTTTGGGGCAAATCAGCGACTATCGAAATTTTGCTCGAGGCCTTAACACTTACTTACCCAATACCTTAAGAGAGGCCTGAACACCCGCACAACCCTCGTTACCGAACTTACGATCGAACGGTGTCTGAAATGACGTTTTTCGTTGTTTCCGTCTTCAGACACATCGCGAACGAAGCTCGGGCTCTCGAACGCCACAAACGCATGGCCCAATTAATCGGATTAATAACGAACTGGACGGGATTCGCTAATCAGGTCCTTTTTGCTCGCGGAGAAGACAAGAGAACTCTGCAAAGCGTATCAAGCACGCGCACGATTAAGGACCAAAAAAAAAAAAAGACCGTTACATAAACAGATAGTATCGCTTAAATAAAACAAGAAATTAATTTACGCAGATTCTGAGACCCCCGAGGGTCTTCTCGCTAAGGAACGAGAACCTTCGCGAGCCGGAATTGAATTACAAATCCACAACCGACGACTTAACGTCCGTCCACTCGAAACTCGCGCGTAATTTATTGGATTGTTTTTGTTTTCTTCGTTTAGCTGTAACTTAATACAAAGGACCTTGTTATCACGCTCGATATATAGCGAGTGTTTCAACGAAGACTTTCTAAAGTTCCTAAAAACCGTAGGGTTGATGAAAATAGAAACCTTTTCGGGGAACAAGCTGCTATACCTCGTCTCACCCTACGATAAACTAAAGGCAGAAGCTGTGGACCGCCAGATCCAATCACGAGCCACTTAGAAATGTGGCGGTATTTCGCTTCGATGCACGAATCGGTGCCCGCGTCTCGGACCACTGATGAGGGGACAGGTGGACAGTGGTTCGAATCGAAGAGCACCGAGTGACTCAACAATTTTACATCGCAAGGAAAGCCACGACATATAGGCTCTTTGCAGAGTCGAAGCTATAGAAATGATGCGGTGCTTTTGGATTCGAGCATTGTTCGTCAAATGTTAAGCGTGTCATAAGTATGGCGTGGAACGTGATTGGACCTGGCGGCCTGTGGCTTTGGCCTTTAGTCCATCCTAGGATGAGACAAAGTATAGCCACGGCGGACGTTAAGGATTGTATAAAACATAAAAACTAGATGAATAATTAACTAAAATGTACTACTTGCCGTTTTACTTAGTGAAAATGAACATATGGTTCCAATGAAAAACTTGCAAAGCGTCATCGAATACCCGTACATCGAGGGATTTCTTTAAAATAAAAATAATGCGAAGGCAGCATTTTACGGCTTTCCGAAGAAGCCCTCAATTTGGGCGCGTTTCTAGATGTCGGTTTCCCACCGAAGCGCCATTTTTGCGCCCGCGGTCCTGCTCCCCGGTGGCCAAGGCGAGCGCACGCACGTGCGCCATACCTCCCTCCATTCTACTCAAACACCCTGTAGATTGCAGGACGGTAGCTCCAAGATAATAAAAGAGACGGGGGCGCACTCGCTTTTTTTTTCTTTTTTTCATTTATTAAAACGGCATGGTGCAAGAACACGCCTACCAGAATCATGCGGGAACAGGAGCAACATGGCCGACCGTCTCTGCCACACTGTTTCCGCCACCGTCGCCACTCCCCTGCGGGCTGGAGTGGAAAATAGGAAACGTCAAACTAAAAACGCGTTCAAATTCAGCTTATTTTTTTTTCTTTTTTTTTTGGTACGTTTTCCCATGTTACTTGCGCCTTGCATATATCTCCGAAATTAGTTGATATAGTAGTTCTCGATTATGCTAAGCGAGTTT
The DNA here is from genome assembly GCA_037355805.1 of Ixodes ricinus. Lineage (NCBI taxonomy): Eukaryota > Metazoa > Arthropoda > Arachnida > Ixodida > Ixodidae > Ixodes > Ixodes ricinus. The sequence continues at coordinate 68,627 of JAZHYW010045121.1, read as the reverse complement.
CTCTTTGAATCTATAAATTTAACTTCACTAATTTAAAAAAAAAAGCTAATGCGTAAATCTTAGTTATTTCTTTAGCTAATTGGTTTGTTTTCGCGATCCTTGATGTCCGCCGTGGCTGGCAATTCGTTCCCCCAAAAGATTTTTTTTTTACCAACCACTTTCTTTTTAGGTGTTGGTTTTTTTTTTTTAATGCCGTCGCTTAACATTTGGCATATCTCAATTTATTATTCGACGCCTACCCACACTGAACGTCTAAACCAAACATAAACTCTTGTTTAGCTGGTTTTACTAGAGACTCGGTCAAGACGAACTGAATTAAAACGGAAGATATGGGACTTTGGTCCCTGACTTCTTCTTAAGAGCAGGGTGTGGCGAGCCCTGTGCATCTCACTAACGTCTTCTACCAATGAGATTGTCGCATTCGCTGAAAAGAACCAAAAGCAAAACAGGAAATAGAAACTGGATAATCCACACCCTGCGCTTGTTATGCTGTCCGTGAGGGCCAGACATGTACGTAAGGCATTACTCTTAACTGGTTACTTCCACCTAATTACTTTTTTTGGTAACGAGCAACGTATTTAGATAGTTCTTTAGAATATGAACGAGTAACGTAATTGGTTGCTCTTAAGGCCAAGTGTCCAGTAACGGTATTTCGTTACTGTTGCGGACTAACGTGTACGACGATGTTTAAACAATCTGGTTTGAATTCTAACCTGAGTACGTGTCTATTGCTATTGCGACAAAGGCAGACGGGTATCGAGAAAAACAACTAAACAGTATGACAATATGTCAACGTTTATCGCTGAACACGTCAGTCGAACTCTACAGCTCGGAATGTCATTCACCCAGCGAACACAATGATGTTCGTTGGTTGAACCTTCTAGAATCGTGTACAGACCGAATGTAAACAAGGATAATGCCAACGCGGGAAGGCACAGAACCTATCTCCAATTTCGAACTTTGGAAGGAGAGAGAACAAAAGAGATAGGGGAATCATAGATTCACCAGCTCTTCCTGAAGCACGACACTGCCGTTCCTTTGAGCGCGTCAGTAGAACGACTCTTCACCTTCGCTGGAGGTGTAATCTCAAGGAAGCGGGAAAACATACCCGATGAAATCTTCGAGAGGCACCTCCTGCTTACGTGGAACGACTACTAAAAAGAAAACAAGAAACCACGAATCAAAAGCAGTTGTGTTTTTGGCCGTCGAAGTAGCGAGAAAGGTAATTCGCAACATTTGAAGCAAAGGAACACGTCCCTTTTGAGAACCGGAAACGATTAGCGTATTTACTTACTTTTTGAGCGAGTAACGAGTAACAGTATTCAGTTACGTTTTTGGGTAACGTGTACATGTCTGGTAACTGCTCTAGTCTGTTGGTGATGGTTTGGTGGAAACCGCCGTTTTTAAGTGAATATCTAAAATATCGTATTCTTGTTAGAGGATTTGACGTTTTAAGGATTCTTTTAAGGATTCGGGATCATCGAATCACGAATATCTCTAGAAAACAATATTACCAGTAAAGTTTCTGTACTAAAAAAAGCAGAGGTGGCCGAGTCCATTGGATTCAACCAATCCGTATTCTGCCTCATGAGGGCGCCGCGGGTCATCACTACCATTGCGTTATCCACCTCAACGAAAGCTGAGTAGCCTAATAATCGAGCTTCATTATAAGTGTCGAAAGAAACACTCGCTTTGCAGGCGCTTGCAAACTTAATGCCATATGATAATGATCAAGCGTTTATACAACTGAAGAGAGACGTTTTCTAGCGTTCAGGTTAAACTTCCGTTTCTCCTTCGTTTACGAGTGGAAGCATTAAACTTTCCGATTATAAAATTAAAGTTGATCGCGTGGAGGGTGTCAGGCCTGGACGTGCCGGCTATTACGTTTTGACTGATGCTGTCCCGAGGTTATTGAAAACGAAAGATCATTTGTTATGGAGTCCGGAATAATAATCCAAGTCGTGCCAAGGACTTTGGCATCGGGCCGACGGGACGACCTGATAAATGATCGAAAACGAACCAAGATCAAATCGACAAAAAAACGCAATACGAATGCGAGCCGGTAAAAAAAAAATAATTAAAGCAAGAGGACATAGCACACTTCATCGAAATTGTGGTTATTGCCTGTCAAGCATCATTCAGACCATAATTCATTAATCGAGGTTTTGTGGAATACCTTAGGAATTCGCGCGTAAGGCATTTTTTTTTCAGCGTGATTTATGTTCTTCGCGCTTTCAAAGTGAAGTTGAAGTGAATCGGTGATATTTAAGTTTGGTTTGAGAATGAGTCTGGCGAGACTTTATGACGGACGTTTTGACGCGGACTAATAGAGCATTGAAAGATATGAAGAGAATATAGCAATCTTAAATATCCGATGATATGTAAAGAGACCCCAACGAAGGCTCCGATCGAAGAAGAGTCGTGTTGCTGTCTTTCGTTACTGATAACTTCAGAAACACTGGGCGCGAACTAATATAGTTAAGCTTCTCGCCTCGTGATTTTTTATTCGGCGTTCTCATCGGCAAACGAAGCATTCTCGCCGGTTGCTTTGTAATCATACATTGCTCCGGTCGCAAGTCGAACCTGCGTTTACTTTATCATCTAATAGTACAAAACTTCATCAACAGAAGAAAGTGTGCAAAACACAATTCAATCATACACTAAATTCTCCGCTTTTCTTTCTCAGATAGAAAACAAAAAAGGTAGACGGAAGACACGATCATCCAATTGCAGTCAATCATGGTGAACCCACGATCTTCCGAACAGCCAATGAAACGCGTCAACGATCAAGCACGTGACCCGTGTGCGGAAAGCGCCCCAATATGGGACCGCTTAAAATGGCTCACGCGGATTCTTGTCACGTTGGCGGAACACAACGCGAACTTGCTCCTCCGAAAAGGCAGTCACCAGGACAAAATAATAAAAGGGCGCAAGCGGAGCAAAAAAACGATCCAGCGAACTCACGCGAAGTCTTGAGCAGTGTCCGCGCGGTGCTTGGAGGATGGGATTGATTTATTTTTGTCTATAGACGTGGCGACGTTATTGCTGAGGATGCTCAATATATCTCGTTTATTGGGAGCTCGTGGGGACGTTTTCTTGTTTTAGGATAAAGCTGACTTCGATACTTTATATCATCGCAGAAGTTGGGATTAACATTTTATGTGCGAATAAGTAGCCTCATCTTTTTTTAATATCACGATTTGTGTCAAAGCGGGAGTGCACTCTCCTAAGATTATATTTTTATTTGCCAGGATAATAATAAAAACATAGAAGACACTGAAATTCTCCTCAAATTTGTTTTTTAGAGCTGGCTAGAACGCGTATAACCCAAAAATAACTTTTCTAAGAACAAAAATAACTTTTAGTACCACATTTACTCCTCTAAATTTGTTTTTAGCGAAGTTTCTGAAGCATGCTTTTATTTCGATGGGACATGAACCTAGAAATGTAGCTCGTTTCAAATTATTAAGTGTCTCTTGATGTAAATATTCCGCGAATTGTTTGTTCGGTGTATGTGTATTTAGCGTCACGTTTTCTCCCAAGGCATTAAACATAATTTTCGGACGTTCTGCCTCCCTTACGAGATTCCATTATTTCTTCCCGGGTTACTAGCACTTATCGGGTGCGTAGACAATCCTCAAGTACGTAAATACATTTATACATCACCCTTCGAAACCTGTTGCCAATTTCAGAACTTATGGGTTTTTATTTTGATACGCCGATTCCTTTAATCGACTTTCCTATCGGTCAAGCATCGTCTGCGCGCAGCCAACACAGTGAAATATGTCTTATTAAGAAAGAAAAATCACTGGAATCTACAATGATCCTTTATACACAAAAGAATTGCTTTTCGTTCATCTTAAACATATAGACAATGTTTCTAAGGGCGCCTCCATCTTGAGACTCGCGCCACCTACGACGCCGTCTACCGGCTAAAAACTTGAAATACTGGCTAGTTGTGGCAGAACAGTTATCTGGGTAGGCAACGGTGTGGGGATCGGTGGAATTTGGCTAGACTTGGCTATGGTGGACTATAATAACCTGGCTGGAACTTGGCCTGCTGAATCGAGCTGTCAAACGGCAGGTCACGACCTTGCCTCCTCGAAAAAAAAACGAGGACAAAGACGGTGGGGTATTTTGGTTGAGTTTCCACAGCGAATGAATATATCAGCAGTTTAATGTAGTGTATGAAGGTAAGCTTTCGCAATTTGATGGGTGCATTTCGAGTTGTGGCACACAGACGTGTTCATGTCCTTCACATGTCGTGGAAGCATGCCTTGCAGCGATACCCTAATGGGCGCACCAGCACCGGGTTGCAATCGGTTCGCTTGCCTTAGACGAAGTGTACTGAGTATAGTCGTAAGCATAAACGTGACGATGAGATTAATAAGCCCTCGCGATTCACTCTCGCAATCGACTGACTACATACATAGGATCCTTGGGAAACACGTGAAGCTCAATACCATTGCAGCCGCACTCGCGCTGCAGCTTCTTGTGCTCATCGGACACTTCCGCGGTTGTTCTTATACTTGTTAAAATTATTCGTGAACCCGACGACGACGCTCGGATAGCTAGAAAACCGTAAAGTTTCGTAAATTGTAACTCGGTAAAACGAAGCACTGGGAACTAACTCAAGCTCAACGTCATTTCTAAGCCTTTTCGCGCATACCCTTGGCGGTTGCATACACTCTGTCAGCGGGCAATACAAAAATGCACCGAGCCGAGTGTGGGGCAGATGCGCTGGTATGGAAGTATGCGAAAAAGGACTATATATATATATATATATATATATATATATATATATATATATATATATATATATATATATATATATATATATATATATATATATATATATATATATATATATATATATATATATATTTAATATAGGCTCTGCTCACGTATGATCATGCACGCGCATCCGGAGGTATTTTTTGTTTCCCGTAATGTTTTTATATGTTCCTCATCAACAAGTGTAGCGAACGTAATAAAATCAGATTTCGCAAAAAACATAATATTTGAAGAGAAAAAAAATGTTAGTGCGCCAGAACGGCATATTAGATTTTTGAAGTTTTTGTTTAGGTCATGTTTGGCGACACCTACTACGCAAACTACAAATATCAGAAATCTGAAACATATTGCACTTATAATAGAACATTGGATATATTGGGTGACATATGTACAGCACTGTGGAGGTGATATGTTTCGCGTCAAAAATGTGCAAGCACGGCGCCTTTGACATTTTGTCACTAGATTTCTGAGCCGTTTTCTACAAACAGTGAATAGAAAAAAAAACATTAAAATTTATGTCATATATCGTTATTAAAACGTTCGTTCAAATGACATATAAATCGGTACTTTATATCAAATATTGAAGTTTTTATGTCGCTCCAAACTTCTTCTAAATTACAAATGTAATGGGAAACTGAAGCGGTTCTGTATCTGAAGAAAAACACCAAAATCGTCTTCATTTGGCCTCCAGGATCATGAATATCGAGATTATTTTTTTCAATTTGACGCACGGATGCTGCAGAAATTAATTTTTAACGTACCGCTGAAGTCCCTCCTTCCCAGGGCGTGACGTCATACGAGGAGTTTTCGGAATCCCTGCTATCGCGCGCATCTTCAGCGCCTGTCAAAGTTATGCACCCACACTCTTGCTATTTTCAAAAAGGTCGGAAAGAGACGTCACGACTGGCGTCAGTGCGGGAAAAATACACCTGGCAAGCTTGCAATTGCACGCGCTGCCCACACGAGCGACACGCCCTTGGTGGCCCAAAGATCCTAGTATGACGTCATGACTGGTCAAAGGTTTTTCGTGTTTTCTCGCATTTAGTCACATCTTCGGGGAAACCGAACGGGATATTCAGATTCACGGGATAAAAATACGCCAAAATTCACATCTAACTCGTTTTTGTTTTTTCAAGAAGTGTTTAAGCTTCCCTTTAGAAATTTCTAGCGAAAGAAAAAAAAAACCCGCTAACTTCGATTTTTTTTTCAATTTATAGTGATAGTTCTAGACCATACTCTAGGGTTTCTTAATGAAAAGCGTGTTGCATCGTTTTGTTTCTTTCAAAGGTACCAGTGCTGCAAAGTGTACCTTGCACGCCGGTATTTTTGACCGATGCAATGGACAAAGTATCTGAATTAAGACGGCGAGTTGAGCTAGTTAATTGTTCATTCTAAAAAACGCCAAAACAAAGAAGACACAAGGAAACATGCACACTGGACGAGGCGACGTCCAGTCGGCATTTTTTCTTGCATCCTCGTTGTTGTTTCACGTCTAACTTTAAGAACAGAGTATCTTTTGATTCCGTGTATTTTATGACTAGATTTTTGTTTTTGTTTCTTTGTTTTGCTGTATTCGGGTATTGGGCTTAAGTTGGAGTATTGTACTAATTAAAACGATACCCGCCTTGCTCGTCCTTTTTATTATTTTAACCAATAATCCTATTTTGCCCTTTAAAAAGACGAGCTATGAACTTTAGCTGAACGTTTTACACACAAGCGGGACGAAAACTTCTAATTGCTACAACTACATTTTTGTTTTAGAGAAAGTGGTAGAAACGTTAATACCGTGTTGCAAATTATTTGCGAGTATTTATACCTATATTCGCAATGAAGTTGGAATGTTTAAGCCACCAAGCTTGTTACACTACTATTCATTACGTTTTTACGTCGAGCTGATCAAGATAAACCTGAGACTTCACTGGCAGTTTAATTAAGACGTCCGTTAAGATTAAAAATATTTGGGATTATTTATTCAAGCAAAATGAAGAATTTGAAATTGAAAAAGAAAAAAATATTATTGAGTAAAGATATTGAGTGCACTAGTTGCCTGCGTTTGCATGAGGGCGATATTGAGAAGTCCGTTTTTTGCACCTCTTTAAACCAGACTAACGAATTTCTCTAAGAACTCACACGTATCGCAACAATTCCAACGAGTAGCGAGAAAATCGGTCAACTTCGAATGTGGAAAATGGGGAATGCACGAACTGATTGACGCTGTCTCATGGCCGCAGCGTTCCGGGAAGAGAATTCGAAAGCCCTTGTGGAGCAAGTTCAAGTCCGGCTCTCTGGTTGTCTTAGTCTTAGGTACGTGGCAGCGAGCTCTTCTTGAAACAGGAGACAAAACTAGGCCTGAATTTACCCCGGCAAAACAGTCGATAATCACGCTGTCGGTGTATTTAAAAGGTGACGTTCTACCGATGCGAAAGCTGTTTTCTCGCCTTGCATAGTTCGACGTGACAAATCGGAAAGCAAAGCGAAACCGCTAAGGCTAAAGACCCACACGACGACCCATGAAACCAATCTTAGAGTCACAAGGTTTCGAAAGGCATCCGTTGTAACCCTGTCTCCACGTGCAAGCAGTTTTCATAGGGACGTGCTATCGCTTTGATTCGCTGGCGGCACCGGTGTCAAGCAACACTTTTGTCAATATACTATCGTCCCCAGGAGCACCAGCCGGCAGAAAGAATCGAAATGCCGCGAGCCCTAAAAGCGACGAGCGCAATACTAGTGGCACCGACCTAATTGAGGGCGCGTAAATCGGAAACCCGGCGGTCTCACACAGAAAGCAAACCCCCACAAGCCGACGGTGGCCTCGCTCTCGTAACCTGAAGAGGAGGGCTTTACGGGAACCAGATGACGGCATGGACAGCAGAGCACACGCAGTTACCGCCTGTTTTCTTCTGGTGCACTTTTTAATGCGAAAGCATTAACTGTCCCGTAGAGCGACTGACGTCATCAGTTTGAAGCGCGAAAACGGCACCTAGTTTTTTTCGCCTTCGGTTCCATTAGCTGGCGCGCGTCGAGCTGACACGAGAGCGCGCCCTCTTATATCAGGCGTTGTCGGAGGGAGGCTGGTGGCTGCGGCCGCTTCTGCTCTTCTCGGCGCCGAAGAACATGGCGGCGACTGAGGCATTTATATCGTCGGCGGTCGCAACCGAGGCACTAGCGAAACGTACGCGTCCACGCCGGTGCACCGCAGAAAAACTAAGGGAGCGGAAGAACGACGTACATGCTTTCGCATTCACAACTCATAAGAAGTGCTTAAGTGTCCTCAGAATTGTTTTTTTACTAATTCTGTAAAACAAAAGCATATGGTTGTAGCGATTACAAGTTTTCGTCCCGCTTTTGTGGAAAACGTTCTGCTACAGCTAACAGAACTTGAAATTTTAAAGGACAAAACAGGCATTATTGGTTAAGCTAATAAAAAGAACGAGCAACGTGGGAATTGTTTTAATTAGTAGAATATTTGAACATGAGCACAATATCCGACTACAGCACAAAAATATATCTTGTCATGAAATACAGCGAATCAAGAGGTAATATTGTCCGTAGCATTGGGCGAAAATTCCGGCGTAGAAGGTGTACTTTGCAGAGCTCTAACTTTGAAGAAAACAAACTGATGCAACATGTTTTTCATTAATAAACGGAAGTTTATGATGAAAAACTATCACTATAATTTTCAAGAAAATTGAAAATGGTTTATTTACAGCAAAGCTGTATATGGCTGGGGTTTCATGCATTTTTGGTATCTCTGTGCAGAAACGAGTCAGAAATTGCATGTAAAAGCGTTCCATTGTATAGAAATGCATGTACGCCCCGTCACCTTGATATGCATTTTGATAAGGAAATACATCGAAACGTGTAATAATGGAGATACAACCCGAGAACAATTGGCCTTTTCCCGCTCGAATCTGGGGACGTCATTGATTTACATGAATAAAAGTATCAGCTTTTATATATGTAAAGCATTCAGATATATAGATTTCACTTTTGCAAGGAATCTCACCAAAGTTGCAATGGAACTCATTAGTGTGTATCATAGGGATCACAAAGCAATAATCACGATACCGTTTCAAAATGATGCATATATACTGTAAATAAATATTTGGTGAAGTGATTTTTTTGTGCCTCTCGGTGAAGCATCTGTGGTGTTGCTCTGCAGCTCCGCTGGCCAACCACCTTTACAGAGTGGAATGGCTCTCAATTTTGTTTTTACTTCCCTCTTAAAATTTCTTAGCTTTGTATTTTAGAACACGTTTGGAGCGACATAAATTGTCGATCTTTGAGACAAAGCGTTGATTTATGTGTCATTTGAAAGAATGTTTTGATAACAATGTATTACATAAATTTTAATATTGTAGCTATTAACTATTGTGTAGAGAACAGCTCGGAAACCTGGTGAACAGAACGTCAAAAGAACCATGTTTGCGCGTTTTTGACGCGGAATATATTACCTCCACAATACTGTACATATACGATTCAATAGTTCTTGTGATCTAATAAAAGTTTTAAATATTTGAGATTTCTGACACTTGTAGTTTACGTACTCTAGATATCACCAAACATGACATAAGCGAAAGACATCAAAAACCGATTATATGGCATAATCGATCTTTGAAGTTTGAAGTCTGGCGTACTAGAACCATTGTTTTCTTTTTACATCATGCGATTCTTCGCAAAATAGTTTTTGATTACGTTCCCTATCACATGTTGAGGGGTAACATATAAACAATTACCAAAAACGAAAAAAAGACGTCCGGACTCGCCTGCATGATCTTATCTGATCAGAGCCAATAGTGAACGAAGAGGGGAATGTGTGAATATTGAATTTATTGCATTAATGCTAAGGGAAGGAAAAGAGAGAGAGAGCTAGGGTAAAATTGGGCCAAGAGTGGAGATCGAACCCGCAACCTTAAGGCCCGTTCCCACTCTTGCGACCGAGTACGACCGAGAGAGACCAGACCGGTTTTTAAGCCTCTTGCGACTTCTTAGGACCAGCTCCGCTGCAGCGCATGCGGTCCTAAGAAGACGCCAGAGGCTTAATAGCCGGTCTGGTCGTGCTCGGTGCAACTAGTGTGAACGAGACGTTAGCCTATCCGGGCCGGTGCTTTAACCGAGTCGACTTCATTTTTTAATTTTTCTTGCATAAGATTATGTACATGGTAAAACTCTGGTGAGTCATGATTTACGACTGCACCCTCACATGAATGACCGCAAGTACACCGACAGCCATGATAGCACACTCATACAGGCCAGTACAACAATGGGTGGAGCGACAATGTCAGACACATGCGTTTCAGTTCAACACAGGATGCGAGAATCCAGGGCACATCCTGTTTGTGGACTTTTATATCGCGTGTTATTTAAATCGAGCTCTTTAAGTCTCCCAGAATGACAATTCGGAGAAATCAAACTCGTTCATAATAGTGCGCAAATAATCGACCCTTTCTATTAATTACCGTCATGCGGGTTGTCTTTCCTCTCTCACCAACGTATGGGCAGTCCGGGAGCGCCGAATTATCTGTAAGTTGATCAACGTAAGCACTTCACCACTGAGACTCTGCTCCTGCTTTCCGGTATCCAGAAACTTTATAGACTGCCACGTTGGATACAACTCGCTACCACTTTCTCCACGAAGCTCAGCCCACGATAATTCGGCATTCGTGCAACACAAAAAAGTGTCCAGCAGTGTTTCTCTCGACACACTCTCTCGACACATAGACAGGGTCTAAACGCGAGTGACATTCCCCTTGCCAGCGTGTGTAGCCGGGCTCGGGTGCATTCGTCACTTCAGTTACATCTTTCAAGTCATGCTCTCTGAGAAGTTTCCTAAGTGGCCCAAGTCTGGAAGTTTTTTCAGACCACGCGAGCAGTCTTTGGCGTTTAGACTACAATTAAAATCTTCGCCGACTTTTGCTGGTGTTTCAATGCATTGCTCTAAGTTTTCAAAGAACGTTTTTCTTTCCGCGGGTACGTTGAAAGCACGCACTGACACTACTCTCAATACTTTGGTATGGCACAGCACGTCTACCGCGCATACTCTGCCGGTGCGGTCTGTTTCCCATTCCGGAAAGAGTGAAATTCCATTACTGTTGCGGACAAGAATTGCCGTGCCAGCGCTGTGAGAAATCAAGCTAAAGAAGCGAAACTAAAAAAAAAAAAAACGCTCAAAGAATATTGTTGCGTTTTTGACATGTACGGGTGTAAGCTTGTTTCCTGTACTAACGCAACGTGTGCTCGCTCCTCGAGGAGCGCGTTCAGAGGCCACTGCTTACGCCTCTGGACAATTAAACGGATACAATTTAGCGTTAAAACTTTGAGCTTAAACACGTTTTGAAAAAAACTCTCAAAGTAATGCAATAAATAGGAAATCAATGCAGTGAAGGGTGTGCAAACCTACTTCGGGCTGCGCCGGAACCGGCTCTCCGATGCGAAGCGAGTTTCACAGCGATACAGCTTCTTCGGTTCTTTCACAGTGGGATAATTTGGACGCTGATCGGTCAAGCCAGGCTCGTCCTGGTTCGCACTTTCGCCTGTCTCAGCCGGCTCCAAAGGCCGCTTGACCGTATTGCCGGTTGAGACATCCATGACAGTCTTGTCGTAGTCCCCACTGTTTCCACCGCGCCCTTTGCCGACGTTGCGCTGTCCTGGAGCCCCTTGCCTTGGCTGGAGTTCAATATATCGCCTTCCTTCGCAGCGCTGCAGTGTGGGAGAGTGCTTCTGTTGACTGTCCGGGCGTGTATGAAGAGGTGCCCACTTGTTCCGCACAGCTGGGGTCAGACCTTTTTGCCCAGGCACGGCCTCCGGAGGTTTTGCTTGACCAGCAATGGCTTCGTCCTCTTCCTCGTCCATCGTGAGATCTAAAAGGGATCCTTACCAGTCTCGTCAGTGGCCGAGGCGTGCGTTTGCACGCAGTCCTCCGTGAGGTGCCCGAACCTCCGGCACGAATCGCAGCGCCGCACTCGACAGTCTTTTCAGAACGCGCCCAGTTTTTTCGCACCTCAAGCCCATCGGAGCCCTACCTGGAACGATGACCAGCGTGTTGGCAATGAGGATCCGCAGCTGGTGGGGCAGCCGGTCCGTCGTCACAACGTCCCTGAGCGTGAGGCGTACTCGCCGTGTGGTCGATTCGACGCCTCTGAGACCTTCTTCGCGCCAGGACTCCCTTTCCACGACTTCCACCCTGCCGAAGGGGTCAGAGACATCGCGGAGGATGTCGTCCACAACCTCACTGGGCAGCCAGTGTAGCTTGAGCTGAACTTCGGCCTTGTTCGGGTGCAGTACCAAGCAGCGCCGGCGCCTGACCTGGAGTTCTTTTAGTTCCGGCAGCTTTTTCTTTGAAGCCTGGGTATGGAATGTGACCGCCCAGAAATGGTTCATCTGGTACGGCCCACATGCCTTGAGGTCCTGTAGCATGCCTGAAGTCTGGAGCCCTGTTTTGAAATACGCAGTCCTGTATAACCTCCCGGCGACGTCGCTTTGGAGATATAGGGTGTTCAAAAAGACAACGTCCCTGGGTATAGGGCAGGCAGTACAATGCGATAATCCTGGGCCACCTCAGCAACAGCAAAACTGCGGCCCGAAAGAGCCGTTATCGCAGGTCCAGCGGAGCCTGCCATCCTTGCGTTCGTGCCCTGCGAGCGCCGGAAACAAAATCTAACCGACTAGACCGTCCCGGCCACTGGTTTCGGCGGACTCAATTTTCGACCAGCTCTCTGTGTACTGTTAGTTTCGAATTCGCTTAACTGAGTAGACGACACCAGGTGGCTGATTGAAGGCCCATGCTAGTTCCGAGTTGCGGCAGTGACGTAGCACGTCATTTCAGTTTGCCAGCGTCGGAAAGGGCCCGTCTTCCAAGATATCTAGGGATCCACTCATTCCCTTAGGGACAGGCTGCACCGTATACTCCAGGTGTTTCAACGAAGACTGACAAAAATTCCTCAAATTAGTATACTCGAGGTACCAAGAGAATTTTCTCGGGACCGCACTACTCGTAGTGGCGGACGTCAGAAAATGCTGGATCCTTACTAATTAGTTCACTAATTAATTAAAAATGACTAATTAACATTTTTTTAAATCTTGAAAATAGTGAGCAGTTTTTAGACAGACTTTGAGCGCGTGAAAAGCGTAGTCGTGCGCTAAAGTTATTACTCGTGGAGCAGGTACAAGGGCAGCGATTGCAATAAGGCACCCGCGCGATTTTTCCATCTCTTATGAGAGCCCTAGTCTTGTACCTGCTCTACGAGTGGTAACTTTAGCGCATTCCTACGCTCCTCCCGTGCGCAAAGTCTTTCTGAAAATTACTGATTTCGTGGGTTTTGATGACGCTCAGGAAGTTTCGAATTGGAACTATATATATATTTTCACTAATAAAATGTCGATTGCTCTTTTTTTAAATTAGCGAAGTAATTAGTACGTATCGCGAATTTTCTGATGTTCGCAACCACGAGTAGTGCAATCCCAATAAAATTAGGTTTTTTTTTTTTTTACTGGAATACACCAATTTAAAGAATTCTTGTCAGCCTTCACTGAACCACCCGGTATAATGGGAGTGAGGAAACATTGACAAATGCAGCCGTATATTATTGTGAAAGAAGATGAGAGAGAAGGATTATTGCATTTACTGTAATAATGTTAGGGGGAGGGAAAGGGATCTGACGAAAAATTGGTCTAGGAGCGGGGATCGAACCCGCAACCTTCGCCTATTCGGGGTCGACGCCTTAACAGATGAGACCATCCCGGCCACTGGATTTGGCGTACTCAAATTTTTAACAGCTCTCTGTGTACTGTTAGTTTCGAATTCGTTTAACTGGGTAGACGACAGCCGCTCCTGATTGCTAGTTCTGAGTAGCGGCAGTGACGTAGCACGTCATTTCAGCTTCCAAACGTCGGAAAGGGCCCGTCTTGCAAGATATCTTAGGGACCACACTTTCGCACGCGGACAGGCTGCACCGCATTCATAATGAAAGTTAGAAGAGATCAACAAGTGCAGCCGTAGTAATATTGTGAACGTAGAGGAGAGAAAAGGATTATTAAATTTTTGTTATATATAACACGAAGCGCACCAAACGGCACAGATGTTTCAAAACATTTCACCTTCCTTGTTCTCCAGTATGTGTACTTTTCATGCTGCGATACAAATTTCTACGGCAAGCGCAAAGTTTAGACTCATCGTAGTTGAATACCCCCTGTTTTCGATATCAAGATGTTCGCAACTCGCTTTGTTTCGTTCCTTGAGCGCAACACTTTCCATCAGATAATTTTCCTATAGTTGACAAGGTCACAACCCCTTGATCAGCCTTTTGAGTAAACTCATTCTGACAACTTCCGGTGCTCATCCAGAAAAAAAAATCAGCCTTATCTTCTTGAGTTTACCGGAGAGACTGGATACCCTCAATGCGCGTCAGCTTTTCGTACTTCCTGGAAAAATAAACTCGTTACCATAATCCGCTTGGCGATATCCGCAAGGAGACTCCCGTCATGCGTCCGCCCCCATATGACGTTAATTAGACGCAATCGCGTTACCAAAATATCCGGCATCATGGCGTCGGTTTTCATGCGTAACAAAGAAAGCAGACAACGGAGATAACTCCACTCCCACGCCTTCACCCTCCTTTTTCTGAAGCTTTGAGTGAGTAAGAATGTGAAGAGCTCCGACGGGCGGACGTGCCCTTTAGGTAGGCCTTACGAGTTAGGCCTAACTAGTCCTGAATGACGACGGGGCGGGGCCGGTATTACCTTTTTGTTCGGGCACGTACGCTCGACGAATGAATAAGAAGCAGAGGACGCGATATGTAATCAAATAAAATGTGGAAGCTGATCGATGATCCTAGAAGTTAACGAAGTCGAGCTCAAGTAGGAGGAACTTCGTGTCGATAACACACTCCGCTAAAGAAGTTCGTGATGGCTCGCTAGAAGTGCTTCCGCTTCTTTCTTGTGAAAAGTCGTGAAGTGGCAAGATCTTTTTCTACCGCGGTCAGTAAAAGTTGAAGTAAGGAACTACCGGAGCTAAAGTTACTCGAAACCAACTTGTAAATGGGTGACGCGGTCAAATATTTTACATGACACACTTGTTAAAACAAATTGGTCGATAATTAGATGGGTTTTGTTTTTGGCCGGATATGTGTAAAGGCAGCACCTTACCAACCACACAATCGCTTGAGAAAGTGCCATGGATAAGAGAACGCATATACAAGTTTTAGAATTATTTTTCAACTCATCCTGAACTTGTTTCACCCATAACATATCTTCCAGGAATTAGTGATGATTCCGTTTTGCATTTTAATGTCAAAGCAGCAGTGCCTAAACTATCAACGCATACCAAACAAATTCGTGACTACGCTAAGGATGACTTCAAAAATATCAATCATGACCTGGCAACTTTTCTTGATGAATAGCTAGCACGCTTCTCGAGTCGCAAAGTGGAAGAAAACTGACAAATGTCCAAAACCGAAGTTCATAGACTAACAAATCAGCACATTCTTTTAAGACTGTAATAGGAAACTCTCATTCATTCAGGTTTACCAGAGCCCTAAAACGTCTCTTAAAAAAGATAAAATCGCCTATTTCGCGCCGCGAAGTCATCCACGTGTGAGGAACGTTGATTGCGTTATCACACTGCTGCTGATGAGTTTAAAAAGGCAGTTTATAACGCCATGGCAGAATTCATGTCTCATACCCTTCCCTCTATGTTGATCAGCAATCCTAAACAATTTTAGAGTATACAGTACGTTACTTTTTGTTATATTAACAAATTTGCTTGAGCAATCCATTCAACAAACTATTTTCCCATTAGACTAGAAGGTAGGGGTGGCGCTACCCATTCACAAGGCTGGTGACAAACATTCCCCTGTCAATTATTGTCCGATTTCTATAACCAGTGTTCCTTGTAAACTTCTCGAACATATCATCTCTCTATTTCTAACCTTGTCAATTTTTCAGTGTCCAGCAACTTTTTCAGCACCGCCCAACATGGTTTTCGAAGAACATTTTCATACGAGATGCAGCTATTATCACTCACCCATGATATTCATAGCATTCTAGACCAAGGATTCCAGGCGGACTGCATTTTTCGGGATTTCGCAAAGGCCTGTGATAGTCTCTCACAAGCTTTTGCTACTAAAACTTTCCAAACTTAATATACACGTTACCGTTCTTGTATGGATTGAATGTTTCCTAATTCAAAGGTCACAATTTGTTGTTGTCACTCATAGAAGCTCCCCTCTGTCACAGTTGCTTCCGGTGTTCCACAAGGATCAGTCTTAGGGCCCATACTATATTTAAGATATACTACCGACCTTCCCACTAATGTCTCTTCATCTATCGATATGTTCGATGATGACTGCGTTATTTATCGTGAAATTCTAGACCATAACGATACTTCTAAACTCCAATCAGACGTTAACGCTGTCTACCAATGGTGCAAAGCATAGACAATGAATCTTAACACAAACAAATGCAAGAAAATGCGGGTGTCTCGCCAATTGCACGACTATCATAAATACTTCATAAGTAATGCCCAATTAGAGCCAGTATCATTATATAAATATTTAGGCGTACATATCTTCTAACATGTCATGGACAACTCATATTCAGCATATTTCTTCTAGTGCTAACCGCATGTTAGGCTACATCAAAAGCAATTTTTTATTAACCCCTGTTTTAGTTAAGATAATTCTTTACAAAAACCAAATTTGCGCCAAGTTAGTATTTGCAGCTTCTGTTAGGGATCCCGGGCGAGCACCCCTTACATATACATTATTAGCAATTCAGAGCAGGTCTGTTCGTTTTATCTGAAGTAACTACCACCGTACCGCCAGCGTGACCTCTATGAAAAATACTCTCTTATTGCCACCTTTATCCCTATGCCGAAAAAATGTCTCGGCTTTCCTTGTTTCGTAAAATTTATTACAATAATTCTATACTACGCGAAACACTTAGCTCTCGTCCATTTTACGTTTCCTCTTGTCTTGATCATCAGCATAAATTGGGCAACCCAAGTTCTATCACGACAAAATTTTATTAAACTTTCGTTCCACTCACATTTCAGGGATGGAACCACTTTCCCATGCTCATAGCTGCCATCACGGACGCTGAGCTTTTCAAGTGTGCCATCACCAATCATATTATTGAAAATAGCTCCTAACATGTTTTCAATTGATATAACCTTCTTGTTATTGAGTGTACCAAATTTGTATTGTGTTGTTGGTTTCAGACTCTCTTGTTGCTCTCCCACTCTGTAATGCCTTCGGATCTTGAGGGTACAAGAATTGAAAGAAACCAAATGAAATGGAACAATACATGTGACAATTTTTAAAGAACTGGCTGTCAACTCCATCTGTTCCGGCGCAGGATGAAAGTTTTATATTATTAGTAATTCCAGCCACACCAATCGCGTACACATTCACTGAGTCCATAAGCAAAAGAGCAGGAAACGACAATGCCGGTACTTGGTTATCATCAGAGGTTGCAAAGGACATACTTAAAATACTATTTAATACATTTTCACTTTCAGTTACTTGTATATCTATGCCATCAGATGACTGAAGAACAATGCTGAATTGACAGTTGTGATTAACGACATTCCAAAATTGTTTAGGATTATTTGTTAACACGGTATTTAATGTATGATTATAAAATTGTGACTTAGTTTCCGTGAGAGCTGCTGTATATTCCTGATCTACAGTTTGGTACGCTGCCCATTGTGAATCAGGAAATAATTGTTTGGCAGCGCGAAAGTTATTTTTTTCTATTTTACAGACGCCTGAGATTAGCGTTAAACCAAGGCGAGTTTGCGTTTCGTCGGAGCTTTCTTGGGGGTATGAACTTTGCATGTAATAATAAAACAACCTTTTTAAACAGCATCGAAATAGATTGAATGGAGTGCTCTGAAAACTGAGGTAAGAATCATCAAGAGACTTAGATATGTACAAGCTAATTGACGTAACGTCAGCTCTGCTATAGTCCCGGATATGTTTTATGTAAATTTTAGGCGCTACTGATGGGATATTTAAAGAAAAGTTAAGAACTGAATGGTCACTGAGACATGGCAAGTATGTTAGTGATGATATGACGCTCGGATGCGTTGTTAATATGAGATCGTGTATGTTTTATGAAAGGCTTGTAACCCTAGTAGCCTCTGAGACAACTTGAGAAAAGTTGAAATCAGAAAAGAGTTCAATAAACTCGTTTGCTTCAGATGAGAAGGGGTTGAAACAGGACATTCAGTAGACCAGATATTGTTGGGGTAATTGAAATCACTCATTAATATAATTGGCACTCCTGGATACTGGATGGTAATTTGGTTATTGGAATAATGTAACAAATTCACAAATAAACAACTGCTAGGGAGAGGTCGATAACATGCACCCATTATTGTTTCTTTATGTTTAAAAGAAACGCGAACCAAAACGATCTCAAGTTCACATGCTACAATGACAGGGCGAGAAACGAATGGAGTCAGCACAGCAGCCACCAATAAAACACCACCGCCCCTCTCTGTCATGTCTATCGCAGTGTAACGTGTTGAATCGTGTTTTTAAAGTGAAACAACTCGCTATCACACACTTTGTCAGAAAGCCACGTCCCAGTGAAAGCGATGACGTCAGCATCGCATGAATCAGCAACTGAGCAATGTTCATATCGCTTGCGTATTAGACTACGAATGTTAGTAAATAAAACGGAAACATTGGAAAAAGGCCAACCCGCTTTCCTGCCCATTACTCTGAAGATCGGATAGGGGTGTCGCAGAAGAAACTTGACGACGAGGCATGTCTATTTCGTAAATAGACTTTTCGGTTTCATTTTCCGCATAACACTTGTTATTAGGAAAACGTTTTTTTTATATATAATCTAGCTTAAACGCGTTTTCCTGGGTATTTCCATGCTACGATAGTTTGCGCCGAGCTAAACGAGTCGAAAAGCAAAATTTTCATAAACAGAAATAGGGCTGGTTTTTATTTTGAGCTTGGCCTGCAGGACACTTTCTTAGTTTGCACAGACTGAAACTTCACTAAAATGGAACATCACTAAAAGTCCCATCAGCTCGTATTATCGGCTGCGTCTGGAGATGAAATGAAGCATAAAAGCATTGTGATCCAAATTGAACGGACAGTATTCATAGCAAAGCTAACTTAACATATTGACTGACAAGATTTGATTGGCCAGGCGTCTCTTGCAAACGTCCATCGTTGTCTTTCGCCAAACTTTCATTGCACGTGCACGTTCGAGGTTGACTTCTATACTGCTTCGAAGCATTATCGAAGGTAAAAAAAAAACTCACGCTGCAAAGGAGACATCTGAAACTCCTGTCTGAGGTTCTCATCCTGCCAGTGACTGTAGTTTCAGTTACACTTATAGCATAATCTTCTACTAAAAATGTTTAGGTATTTTTGTAACCATTTTGTTCCTTTTGTTTTATAGTGTATCATATATACTATATATATATATATATATATATATATATATATATATATATATATATATATATATATATATATATATATATATATCATCTCCTCACCCCTTGTTTAGTGCCCGCACGGGCCTTCAAGGCTATTGCGATAATGATGTTTAAATCTCTTTTATTTTTCGCGTACACATTACCCCTTGATTCTATCCTAAAAATACTAAACTAACTTAACCAGATAAAATGGAAACTTGAGCGAGTTGGTGATTTATATTCTAAGGTTAACAGCGCAAGATCAATCACACAAAACACACAGCACGTGTGTTTGTCCTTTTGTGTGTCGGTGTGTGTGATTGATCTTGCTCTGCTAACCTTAGAATAACTTAACCACCTCCGAATAGCTGAAAAAAAAAACTAATCATCGTTGATGGAATCTGAATAGCTCAGGATATTTTTATTGCCGCGTTCGCAATTACCTCATAAAAAAGAATAAGAAATCGCGCATTTTTGTTTTGTTTATTGTGCAACATTCACGCGCCACGGACAGGATCATTTGAGTCAAAGATTAGAAACAGAGGAAGAGCAGAATGGGTATTATTGAGAGCAGATCGCAAACTTTTCGCTGTCTCGCTAGCCCATGTAAGCAAGCGGGCGTTTGGAACAAACAGTGCTGAGTCGAATTTAAAATTCGACCCTTCCTCGATGCCCTTTCAGGTCCGCCATTCCAAAGCTAAGCTTAGCAGAGCAGCCGACCGTTGAAAAGAGAGCGCTGATGTTCCTTCTATTGTCGAACACCACTAAAAGCATTGGTACCGCGCACTTCGTAAGGTCAACATTCGAGACTCAGAGCAAAGAAAGAGCCAAAATTATATTTTTTTTTGTCGCGGTTCAGCATTTTTAGTTTTCTCTCAATCTCTCTTCTCTCATCCTCTCCCTTTATTTATTTTTATTTTGTTCATAAAACCTTTGAACTCTTCAAAAAATTGAGTTGAAAACAAGATCTGCCATGTAATGGAAGATGACCCCCCCCCCCCTTTCCCCCTTTGAACGTTTTCAGGTGGGGGGTCATATTTCTTTACCCTGCAGTTCTTGGTTTCTGTTCACCATCCTCTCAGGGCGCGACAATCATTAGATGATATAAAGACGAACAGACTCGCGAAATTCTCTAAGAATAAAGTATAAATAGTTTAGGAGAACTCCGCGTTAGCCAGCCTTCTGCGGGGGCTGTTGGTTGAGAAAACCTTATTTTTGAAAAAGGTCATCGCGTACTGGAATGAATTTGTAAATTGAAATTACGCCATTTTACTTTAAAGTATTTGCATGTACCCTACCTTTTAAGCTGTGTGTATTCTTCCCTTAAAGCTGCGTCTGTGGCACACTCTTAAGGTCCGTTCACACAGTTGTGTCGACAGCGTCGCACTGAGTGGCGTCGCGCAGCACAACGCCTCCCCATTGGCTCGTCATAAAGGTCGCCATGCATGGCGACCTTTATGACTTTCTATTGTGTTCCTATAGAGTCAATTGAAACTCAATATAAACTCAATGTCTAATTAGTTTGATCATTAGAAACTCAATTTTGATTCTATTGAACTTACTCATTAGGAATGCAATTGAGGCTGATCATAAGAAACTCAATATCGATTCTATTGACTTTACTCACTAGAAATGCAATTGAGTTTGATCATTAGAAACTCAATATCAGTTCTAATTAATTTACTCATTAGGGATGCAATAGAGTTTTATCATAAGAAAGTCAATATCGATTCAATTGAATTTACTCATTAGGAAGGCAATTGAAGTTTGGTTCGTAAGAAACCAATACCGATTCTATAGAATTTACTCATTACGAATGCAATTGAGTTTGGTCATAAGAAACTCAATATCGATCCTATTGAATTTACTCATTAGGAATGCAATTGGGTTTGGTCATTAAGATCTCAATATATATTCTTTTGAAATTGCTCATTAAAAATGAAATTGGGTTTGCTCATTAAGATCTCAATATATATTCTTTTGAAATTGCACATTAAAAATGAAATTGGGTTTGCTCAATTGAAATGCAATATGTATTCTTTTGAATTTACTTATTAAGAATGCAATTGAGTTTGGTCATAAGAAACTCAATATCGATCCTATTGAATTTACTCATTAGGAATGCAATTGAGTTTGGTCATAAGAAACTCAATATCAATTCTATTGAATTTACTCATTAGGAATGCAATTGAGTTTGTTGTTTTTTGGTCGTTTGTGGATTACTGCACCAAACGATTATTGCTTGTATCAATGTTTTTTCTATTAAGGGATAGAGTCCAATGACTTCGAAACACTGTTTATCATTTATGAGACTTCCAAGGAGGAAATATCAAACTGGGAACCTTAATAAATACTGAGGTGGTCACCGGCCAAATGAATACCTTTCTTATGTAGGGTATATAAGGCGGTGGGGTAGTCAAGGGAGTACGATTAGTGGGTTGTGAGTGCTTAGTTATGATGTTTGTGTTCGTTTCCTCGATGTGCTTTGTTTTCTTCATGTTGCATGCTTTAAGGAAGTATACAGAAAAATTCTTAACCAGTTGCACATTTTTTTTAAACGCAGTTGCAAGAAATTCTATTGAAACACGTTGCAAAAATTTAATTGAAACTCATTTGCAATATTTTTATTGAAACTCAATAGCAAAAGTTATATTAAAACACTATTGCAAAAATTCAATTGAAATGCAATTGCTAAAAATTCAATTAAGCCTTAGTGGCCAATACCCTAATATGGTTCAATAGGGACTCATTAGAAAAAGTCAATTGAATTTCAATTGAAACTGATGCGGTCTATTGAGTGAGCCCTTTACACTTTCAATTGAAACTCAGTTCATTTTTTTGTAAGGGTGGCAACAACTGGACGCAGTCAAACGCGACTGTGTGGACGGTCCTACACAGCGCGAGTCTTTTCGATACTCTCATATTCTTTCTATGTGTCTTATATTTCACTTGCGAGTCGGCGCCTGCGCATCTTTTGTGTTCCTCTCCTTGGTTCTTGTTTTTTTTTGTGCGCTGTTATGTTCAACTTTAGTACAGGACCCATACTAATGGTTTCGATACTCGCCTCACTTTGGTTTTCTTAAGATCCCATGGGCCATATTTTTTAAGCATGCGATATTCTTTGCCAATTGGCTACACTCAAACGGATCTGACATAACTACTTTAGCTTATGAATATTAAGAGTTAATAATTATTTATATGTGACACCTCATTATTATTCTCAAGAGAGCGTCTTAATAAATAAAAAAAGAGCTGGATTTTATTTAATTAAGCGAACTCGACAAGAACAAACACGTATGCATGCAAATCGCTAATTTGTATCTACCAGTAGACGAAGTGTTATGTAGCTTACACGTGTATTTTGAAAACAAAAAGTCTAAAAAAACACGTTTAAAGCAAAGCGTGCGTCGGCGTTAATCGGTAAAAGTCATTAGGCTAAGAATGCGAACCTAAATTGAACCGCATGCACGAGGAACGTCACCTCCAGAGATTTATGGTTGACTTTCTCTACAAGTTTCGCAGATTTCGCTGCTTTAATGACGAAAAAAATATTAAAAAAAACCAGTATCGTGCATCTCACCGGCTAGTTCTATATCATCAACACGTCTCAAAGGCGTCTCGCAAAGTCTCCCAGTCTTTATTTCCTCTTTGTTTATTCAGGTCTGACTGGATATTGTTGGACTCAAATCCAGGCAAATGTATATTTGAGTAAGCAACGAACGATCGCCAGATCGGCAACGGCGCGGCGACGAGCCGTCGGTCGACAGATCGAGTCGCTCGGAGGGCAAAGAGCCAGGTGCTAAAGCTCTTTAGAGAACGAAGATCGATTCGTACACCTTCACTTTTTGCGCGAACTCAGACGAAACGAGAATATATAAAAGAAAATAAACGTCATTCCCGCATCCAATTCCGAATTCTTCGCTCGGATTGCGCGTTTAAGCGCATTCACGAACTCGAAGCAGAGGCGCGCGCTCACGGCGTTGAAGGAAAGAACGCATTCGCTCACCTTAACGTGGGATGCTGCTCATTTATTACAGAGGACTTTTATTTTTTTTTCTCACTCCCTATAATCCGGTATTTTAGGGGACTTAAATAGGAAAGAGCACCGCCTAAATGCCTTTAAATGTCTCCATTTTCTTACATTTGAACACCTCCTTTAAAGCTCAGCAGGGGGAGTTCTAGGAAGAAAGGAAAGGGGAGGGGGGGGGGGGGCGTACTGGAATTATTTATCAGACCCACCCGTTCCTTCTACCCATTCGACTTTTTTTATTTAATTTTATTTTTATTTCGTTATCGCTTGCCTTGAGCTTTCTTTTGTAATTTTTGCTGGAGATTCAAAGAATCCGGTAATTCACTTTCTTTTTTTTTTTTCTGCTACGACTTACGAAGATCTACTACGACCTGATGCTAAAGACACGCCCTGTAACGAAGCGAAAAGGTAAAGCGAAGTATGCGGCAGAGCACGGCAGGCAAAGGGGTAATTTTCCAATCGTCACGCCGTTCTCCCTACCAAAAGTTCGCGACCTGGCCACTTAGGGGCGCTGGGAGAGTAAGGGGCGGTAGAGGCGCGCGGAGGAAGGGTTCCACGGGGTGTGAACGCGCGTGTGGGCTTTTAATCTTTGAATCGAAACTTTTCTTCGTTTGGTTTTATTGCTGTTTCAGGCTCCCTTTCTCATTCGCGCCGACGGTTAGTTGATTACGTTTTCACGAAGTCTAAAAAAATAAAAGAGAAAAGGAAGAAGACTGGAGGGTTGAATCACACACGTGGAGTAAGTGAAGGCGGGGCAGGTGGGATAACTGAAAAGTCGTCTCAACTTTAACTGAACTTTTTTAGTTTTTGGGTATTTATTTCTTATTTTTGCATACTTGTTTTTAGTCACGTGAAGTCGAAGAAGTATACATCGCATGTGTATAAATATACTCAAGCACATGCGTATGCAATTAGCTTCCTATAGAATGTAGAATGAGGGCATAGGTTAGAACGACGTCTGTTTTAACTGTCGTAATTCTACACATGCGTAAACATAAACTGTCCGAGGAGTCTGAGATTATTCATAAAAATAACGGTGCTTTTATTTCTCTTAATACATATGCGCGAAAGATGGTGCCTTTGATTTGCGGCCGTGAATCAACACGAGGTGGGCAGAGTGAGGTATGTTGGCACTAACTACCACCAAACTATGAGCCAGGAGATGGTGAGTTTATTTTTAAAGCCCTCAAATATAACTACGCGCAATATTTACTTATCTGGATTCCGATGCCCTGATAGAATTTCCATCTTATCAGAGGATCATTTTGCTCCGAATATAGCATTCATGACTTTTTCTCACATAAAGTTTTGGTGTCATTGCACTCTAGAAGGCGTTACTTTTCTCCCACTTTTGTAATTTTTGGTGTTATTCTACATCCTGGTTGTGTGGCAACGTTTCGCTGCATGTTCCTTCATCTCAGCGACACATGCCGCGTGCCCTTGCAAAGCCTCCGTGATCTTCGCCATGCTACATCCATTTTTGGTATTGTTTTACCCATTTCTTAAATTTGTTTATTTAATGTTCTCGCTTAGCGTAAAAAGTCTACGCGTGATGTGTTAATTTGCTTCCGGTTTCTGCTGTAAGACACTTGTGTCCTGGGCCACGCCTGAACACAAGAGAAAGTATTACTGAGAACGTTGATGCGAAGAAGTGAAAAAAATCTCCTGTAAAAGAGTCCATGGTTTGCATTCCCAGTGACAGCAAAGTTGCCGAGCCGTACAAAAATTGAAACAATATTAAAATTAAGCTGCCTAGACTGGCTTGATCTGTCTTGACTCGCCTTGCCCTGGCTTTCCTCTCGGCCCCCACCTCATTTCCCATCTTGGTGTTTAGCTGAAGCTGTCCCTGCCGCGGCCTGTCTCCCTTTAGTGCCTCTTTAAGAGGTTCATTACTGCCACCCCTCTCCCTCCTCCCATCGGTTCCTTCAACTCTCTCTCTCCACTTGAGGACTCTGCTGCGTTGACACGAAAGACTTAATAGACTCTCGGGTAAAGGACTCGAGGAAAGAAAGTGACAAAAAAATAAATAAGAACAAGCGAAGAAGTGTGTAGTCCTGAGTAGGAGGCAGAAAAGCAACCCTAGGCAGAAAAAAAATAAAAGAGGAAAGGCTATGAAAAAGATGCTTAGTTTAACGCGAAACCCCTGCGGACGTGGAAAACTTCAAGGTGACACGGAAAGATGACGCCACGTCACGTGATCAGGTCCCGTGACGTGATAATTTTGCGCGTCAAATGTGTAAAAAAAGTTTTCCCGCCGGCGCGAAAACGGCGTAACCGCCACGCGTAACGTTACAACCGTGTGTGGTGTAGCTCCTCCTTTCAAAAACACCCCTCTTCGACAAGGAAGTATTTTATGCTAAAACATTGCGTCAGTTTTGTACTCTATATTCTTCTTCGTTGGCTTCGGTAAGCCAATAAAATTGATTGTAAGTTTACATGTCTCACGGGAAAAAATATAATGAAACAGTACAGTAATATAGTGATACCTATTTCGGCTTAGAAGAGCCGCGAGCCTGTGTTGTCTGTTTGTCTTCCATGTCCCTCTTTCGTTATTGGAGATCAGAAAGGCAAGTCGCCCATCACCTGAAGGTCCGCGGTGCCGTGTCTAACGATGATGAAACGGTATTGTACAAATAAAATAAAAAAATGGTGATGATGGTTTAATTAGCAGGACATAGAAAATAAATCGCTGATAGTTTTGTTAAGTTTTGCGATTCTTCTAGGTTTTAATTTATAAAACTGCACGAGCTCCAAATTGTGATTGAAATCGACGTGTCTGAGTTACCTATAAATTAGTCCCAGCTCGTATGAAAAGTATTCAACGCCACATATCGTTCCAGGGTGCGAATCACGCTCATACCAATTAGAAAGCATAGAATTAAGAAAGATTCGAATTAAACCTATTGAGCAACGCACATATTTATAAGATACATAACGAGATCGCATATTTGTCGGAGAAAATCTGTCGAGCGTGACATACGCAACAAAAAAGAAATCCTTCATATATGTCACATCCAGCTCGAATTTCAAACTTTGACACTCAACGCAGCCCAAGATTTCCAGGTGTCAGGTTATGAAGGAGGATCAAAAATCGAACAAAATAGTCTGCCCAGGAAATCACACGGCCTGTATTATTTCACGGCATAAACTTAGCCCGAGCCTTTATTCGCCGCAAACAAATACTAAGTGCCACAATTACGCGTCCGGTGAGTCGGTGACATTTTGACAGTTTGGTCCGCACGAGTCATCAAGTTCCGCACGCGAACCTGATCACCCCTAAGCTGACAATTCGGTGGAAGTTACCTGCTCGTTGACCCAGTCCTGCGTCCATCTTTCACCCACGTGATCACGGTCCCGCGCATACCCACGCGCAGAAGGCGGAATCACGTGGTCAAAGGGAGACTGGTGATTGGTCTAGCGAAAGCGTTTCATTCACCGTGCTGTCAGCTGAGGGGTGAACGAAGATCATCACAAACCCAAACGTAAAAAAACACTAAAGAAAGCTTCTTTTTTTTATGTGGAGCCGCATAAGGCTCATTTTCAAAAATGTAAATAAAGAAATCCATACCGAGTTTCAGGCCGCGTTTTTCAAATGGCCCAAATCCATAGCAACGAATAAGTATAGAATCTCCTTATCTCCCTCTTTGAGATAGTCTCCGTTCGCGTAAGGGATGAAATCATAGCCCAAAGGCGCGTTTTGTTTTTTTCTTTTTACATTTCTTTTTACTCCACAGCGAGTTCTTACTCTTCCCCCTCCCTTTTTTTCCTTCTAGAAAAAAGATGATCGATAAGAGTTTTGAAACCGCCAAGGCGTCCCCGGCAGATCATCTTTTATGCGCCCAAAATCGGCCGCGGCAAGAGAAACGACGCAGTCTCCGCAAGATGGCAGCGCGCACACAAACAGACACTGACGCGTGTGCGTGCGTGGGAGCGAGCGTGCCTTTTTTACCGCCGAATTCGGGTTATGAGAAACGGATAAATATATGGGTAAATGTCTGGCACGTATATACTCTCCGAGAGCGCGGGAGCTGCCCGGGCGCCTATAGCTGGCTGCTTCGCTGCTCCCACAGTTCAATGGGGAGCTCCCGCCGAACCGTAAACGCGCCAAGGACTGAGTGCGAGGGAAATAGAGAGCGCAGTATGGAGCTCTTCAGAAACTTCATTTCAGCGGACTTTTCTTTTTCGGTACGAGTCCGGATTTGCTGCGATTAGTTTTCGCTAGGGCTGGTCAGAGACACTCCGAACAACATCCCGAAATACAAATACTGAGATACTTGTATTTTAAGACCAAACTAGTGTTATTTATTTATTTATCCTTTGTTTTGAGGGAGGCACAAACTGCACTAGGCCTTTTAAGTGGTGCACAATGATACAATATAATGTTATACCATACAATACGATCCAATAACATGATATAAACACTGAGATGCGCTTGTCTTTTTTTTCTTTGGTGAAGAAGGAAGACCAGCGGAGCTGTACAATGGAGAGTAATGGCCGGCTGCAAGTCGGAAAGCCGGAGTGGAAAGGCTGCCGCCATCTATGAGCGACGGCGGCAACCAGATACGTGGCTTGCCGCCGTCGCTCATAGATGGCGGTAGGTGTCCAGAGTTCGGTGTCTTCATTTCTTTGCGGAGGAAACGGTTCTGGGGAACTAGCTCCTAACAGCTCCGCTGTAAAAAAAAAAAAGAAAAAAATGTATATATATATATATATATATATATATATATATATATATATATATATATATATATATATATATATATATATATATATATATATTCTGGAGTACAGAAGGCCGGATTGAGTGTTTCAGCCAATATTGTCCGAGGGTGTGCATCTTACTGCTAGACACTGGTGGAGGAGCAATCTTGATCTCAATGCTTATCCATATATATATTTTTTTGCCTGTAGCACACGCGCATGCGCACTTGCAACCAATCTCGTGACGACAGGTCTGCCATTAAACTGCTAAAGCTGCCCATGCTTTGAGATGGACCTTCTCTTCAATCTATGCTCTCTTAATGGATGTTTCACCGCGTGTTTTTGTTTTCTCATTAAAGGACCTCTCCAGCCTAAAGTTAGCTATTGTTGGTCTTCACGCGTCGCGTAAGTTTAGGTACCTCCACTTACGCTTCTAAATCGTCAAACCAGAATAATTAAGATTTAATGAGGAAATTAATTCGACAAGTTCCGATTTCGATACACACATTTTCGTTGTGTCACTCGACGAAACCTGCGCCGTAGCAACATATTACAGTCACTGATCGTGACGTCACGCCTTTTTGGTTCCCCTCCCTACCAGTATGGAGCCTCTCTCCCGAAACACCCGAGAGGTATCTCGGAGCAAGAGCCTCCTCTATAAGCTTATCTGGGAGGTCCCTGGTCGGACAAAACGGCAGATGTCTCGACGATCGCCTGCAAGAGCGTTAGGACAACACGAGCAAGACCGTCTTTGGCCATGGAGGGATTCACTGCCGAGACTGTAGTCGTGATCCCTAGTTAACAAAATGCATTGCATTGGCGCGGAGTTGTGACCCTCTAATTAGAGAAATTGCTGAGGCAGAGAGCTCTGATCGCGCGACTCGATGACGCGTGTATCCGTTTCTTTACCCGCCAACGAATTGTACCACTTGGCGAAGCAGTCGATGTGATGAGCGCAGAATTCCACGGCGCATCTTCTTTCTTTTCGTGTTCCTTGTAGCGTGGTCTTGCTTCTTACAAAAAGAAGAAACATGACTTGTAAGTCATCGCTGTCTTTATCTTTCTATGTGTACTCTCCTTTTGTTTTTGCTAGTAACGTGCTATTGTTGATAGTATGAGCCCGAGCATATACGGCTCTGAGCCCGAGATGCGCAGAGCGACGCGATGCGACCGAATAGATGACAAAAGGGATAAAGGGGGGGGGGTGCGAGGAGGGCAGAGGAAGGAGAGCCATAGGGAGACGGCATACATGATCTTGTTACGTCACGGCTCGGATATCGAGTCAGCTGATATACCAAGATTTCCAAGGCCGTTTTTTATGCTTTATTCTTCAAATCGCGAGCTGCAATTCCCGTGGAAACTTCCACGAGGAGGTCCTAATGAATGGCTGTCGCAAGGTTTTCATATAAAATTAACAACCATCGTTTTAGACTGGAGAGGCCCTCTAAGTGAGACGCTAGAATTTAATGAAAATAAAAAAAAAACAAATATCTCCATAAATTCAACTATATCATATATAACAGCGGTTATAATTCCCAATATTTCAATACACCCTCAACGTAACCTTCGGAAAATATTAAAAAAAAATAATACTACAACCTCTACTCGAGATCTACCCGCAAAAGATTCGAGAAATATCGAATATACCAACTTTTCGTCTCTCGCCGTTCGTACGGTGATCCCGCCTAACCGATTTCGCGAGAGTATGTTTTCTTTTTGTTTTCTTTTTCCTAAAGCGGGTCTTGTTCCGTTCAGTCTTCTTTGCAGAAACCCCGAATCCGCCGCGTTCTTCTTTTTAAGAAGAAACTTCAGAACCCCTAAAAATAAAATAACAAAAAATGAACATACGAAAATATGGCGGCAGCTGTCAACTCACATCCAAGCCTGACGTTCGGTTATCAAGAACCCGAAAGCGAGAACGTCTCCTGGGACGACACGCGCACTTCAGCGGAATAAAAAACAAAAACAAAACGTCGAAAGGGACTCCGCGACACGCCAACAGACTCAAACAATATTGTACGTAAGCAATTTCCTAAACAAGAAAAAAACGGAGAGGGGTATAGAGGTTTGCTGGAGACAGACCGTATGCACGGGGAAAACAAAGAGAAAGGTTCTTTCCATATTCTGTTTCGCCGTATGATGGACAACAGCAGACGCTTTGAGCTGTTCTGGCCAATCCAGTTACTGCGAGCTTGTCACGTGACTCGCCCAGCGTGTCGCCGCACTGGTCCGAAAGATTGCATGACACTCGTATAGGCCTCCTGCGTTGCCCGGGTGGGAGCTGCGAAAAGGGACTTGTTAGGACTTGTTTTGGGTAGTACAAACTTGAGCGTCTCAGACCGTCACACTGTAAAACGCGTGCCTGCTCTGGTGCGGAACGCGAGATTACTAAGAAAATAGGAAGAAACAACAAGAATTCGGAACACTTTCGAAGCGCACGTCAAAGCTGAGAAGCGAAGGGCGTGAGCCAAGAGAGGCCGTTTCAAGCATTTCAAAGTAAGTAGGAAAAAAAAAAAGGGAAGGAAAGCGTCGGGACGCCACGGGGCGCCAGATATTGTGACGTCACCACCCAGAGGTAAGAGACGCGTACCCTAGCGGTGGTGGCAAGATTCTGGCACTTATCGATTGTTTTAAGGCGTTGAATCTAGCCGATTTCGGAAGTCATTTTTTCTTCTTTTTCCGTTCTTCAGTATTAGACAGGAAGTAAGAAGTTCAGCGTTTAGGCGCCACAGTATAGTGCGAAGCCCAATCAGGTGAGCTTGTACTGCCAAAATGAGGGCGCAACAGTTTGTTCAAAGCTTGAGCGCCGGATGGCTCAAGGGTATACGGTTCTCTGATTTCAGGTGTTACATTTTCTCCAGTTTGGGGGTATTTGTTTCGCAGATACTTTTTTACCGAAATATATGGTGTGTTGTTCAGTTTTGCTAAAAAAAACAAAAAAACAAACAATGTTTAACAAGAAATAAACTGAAAAAAAACTGCGTTTATCGGGGTTTGATATTGAAGTGAAGAAAATAGCGCGTGCCACAATCCAACAATGGGTTGTGCTGGTAGGGGTTGTAGCGTGATGTTTCAATCATGATCATGCAGAAAGGTGTAACAAACGAATGTGCCCCTCCAACTCTGTTTTGCTCGGACAGGGGGTGACCGCTCGGACGGCAGATTCCCCGCCTTCGGTGCCTGGCGTACGGATTATGTGGATCGTTCCGCTAGTTGCGCTCTTGCACCACGATTTAGGATGACCGTGGATTGAAACATCACGTGCACCGTATTTTCAGTCACCGAGAGGTTCTCCGACACACTTATTAATTTCGTTTCTTCCGACCACCACCAGAGTGTTATATCCGGCTCCTCGTTGGCCACATTCGAATTTGTGAGGACGCCCTGGAACACGCCCAGCACGCTCTCGGCCAATGACGCCTCCTCATTCGTCTCCTATACTTCACAACGAATGGCCAAACTCTCTACATATACGACTCTGTTCTCAGCGTTCCCAAGCGCTCTCGTCTCCTCTCCCCTCCGTTTTTAGGCTCATAGCGACACGCCCGATTGTTGTGACAGGCTACGAGACGTGCTGAAGGTCTCGACGACGCGAGCCAGGCGGAGAACAAGTAGTCCGCTTCGTGCGAAGGAGTCGCGGTGACGTCACAACGACACCGAGCTCTGGTTGGCTTCGGTTAGAAGTATAGTGGGTAGACCTCAATGCTAGATGCCTTGAGGTCTACCCAGTATATTTTTATAGAGCGCAGCTCTTAGGCGCCCGTTTCCGGCTTGAGCGGCGTCGGCGTCGGCGTAACCGCGCAGTGCATTATGGGAAATGTCCCATAATGCAACGCGCGAGACTCGTGGCGTCACAAAGTGACGTCATGAGTGACGTTACGAGAATCCCGCGCGTTGCATTATGGAAAACGTTCCATGATGCAGCGCGCGGGGAGGAGGGGAGGAGGGGAAGAGGAAGGAGGATGACGAGGAGGGAGGAGGAGAAGGGGAGGGAGGAGAATGGAGGAAGAGGAGGAGGAGGAGGACAGGAGGGCGAGAGGCAGAGAGGGTACGGATGATGAGGATGGGCATACCCTCCCCTCAGTACCCTCCCTCCTTCTCCTCCTCAAGAGCTGCGCCCTAATTCGGCGTTTCCGGAAGTTGTAAACGTCTTTCATTCTTCAATCAGCCAATAAGAGCTCGGCATTCTGATATCATCGCAAACCTCCTGCAAGAAGCAGACGAACTCGCGCTCCGCAGAGGCCGCGCTGCGTGGCACCACGAGTGATGACGCTTCAGGGAGACAGGAGCGGGCCTTGAGTTTTAGTTGGTATTGGTTGTATAGTCGTGTCTTTGCCGCAACGACGACGTGCATGTCAGGAGCGGCGGGTCTCCCGCGCCGGCGTCGGTGTCGCCCGAACGTTATTTCCGGCCAAGCTTCCTGTTTGCTAGTGAGCGGGCGTGTCGGGCACACCGTCTTCTTCATCACACCGCGCTTTGTTTGTGCGGGAGTGTTATGGGGGGGGACGCGTCTCCCCGCAGCGTATATACGTGCGCGAGTGCTTTGGCGTCGCGACGTGGCTCTAACGCGTACGCCCGCCGGCTTGCGAGTCGTCGTAGTTCCGGAGCGAAGGCGACGTCAGACTACAGGTCTAACTTCCGCGTTTTGCACTAATGAAGACAGTTGTAGGGGAGCGTGTTCTCGTAAAGCTGCTGGTAACTGAAAACGTTTTCTTTTTTCTTTTTTTTTCAAGCGCGCATTTTTGAGCGACGCTCGAAAAAGCGCGGTCGTTCCGTAAAAGCATCCGCGACGTTGCGTCATATTAAACGTCCACTAATGGAGCGGTACGCTTTACAGCTTTCTAGCTCTTTTCTTTTTTAATGCGGAATGTGTTATGGGTGTTGATTTTGTCTTTTTGAGCGCTATGTGCGTTACAAAAAAAACCCCCACTAAACTCACCCCTATATGTTGCAGGAATCGTTGACTAAATTTAGAAGGGAAATGCTCACACCGCCTATATCTAATACGTGTGTGTTTGGGTGCGAAGAACCTAAAAGTAAACTCACGGAAATGCAAGCATACACACATATATAGTCTCTGACAATTTAAGAAACGCTGGACGTCGCGAGCCCCCGAGCGTCACTATATAGCTTGGCAGCAAATCAGATTGCTGTATAAATCTACATAACTATAGCCGCCTTTATGCTAGAAAGCCTGTCAAATCGGGAAAGAACGTGGCCCCTGTAACGGGGAAAGGAGATCAGAGAAGAGGGCGAGCGCAGGGGCTCTCTCGGGCAGCGCCAAACAACGCCCTAGTGGTAAAATCAGAAAACACAAACGCGCTCCTTTATTTTTTTTAATTTTTTTTCAGAAAAGAACGAAGTTCTGCGTCGACCCTTCTCTATTCCGCCCCTCTCCGTTTTCTCCACGCGCCGTGGCTGTTTGTTGTTTCGCACAAAGGTCACCGGGCGTATTGTTGGCGCTGACTGAAAAGTTACCCCAGAAGTGGCTCAGCTTTGCCATAGCAGAATAACCATTAGGGACGGGCTGAAATGATGCAGCCGCTTGACGTTGCACTCGTATATTAATTTGGTTCGGCTTAGTGTCGCGTATATTTTACAGCACCGACGACTAAACGCCAAACAAAACGCTGACTTCATTTGACATATGGTGGATTTCGTTTGAAACTGGCACATTATGTTTTCCTTGAAAGAAATTAAAAAAAAAGAGTTGGGCACCGAATTCCCAATGACCTTTACTAATTATTCGCTTGAGAGGTAAAAAAGACAAGGCTTGTTGAAAAGCGCAAAGGGACTAGAATTCTCCGTCCCCGCATTTTCCTAATTAAAAATTAGTCATGCCGACAAACTATGCTTCCCATATTACTCTTTCTTTCTTTCTTTCTTTCTCTCTTTTCCTTTCTATCTCCAGAATCTCCGAAGAATAGTGTGCGCAGGTTAAACAGAAAAAGACACAACAACATATAAAAACGTGGTGGTAAAAAGAAAGCTACACTACGGTATATCCTTCTCGCCGTTCCCTAAAGGTGAACGATTTTTTAATTTATTTCTTGAAATCTCACACGGATTCGAGGGAGCGGGTCCTCACTATGACGTCCGAAGGTTCGTAGCCTCTACGAAACCACAGCGGGAAAATAAAACCCGAGTAAAACGGCTCATGAATCATACCAAAGAAAACATGGTGTTGGCAGCCGACACGACAACAAAATTAGGGAGTTTTAGGGAATCGTTTTTTGCACATCCGATACGGTACGATGCGTCGCCCGGTACGAACTGCGCCTATGAGAATCTTCTATGGTAGCGCATGCGAAGTTCGTACCGGAGAGCTTACCGTACCGTATCGGATGGGGAAAAACGGGTCCCTAAAAGTCCCTATTATCGGCGGACAGATGCATCTCAAGCGTGTTCCAAGCACGTTTCGCTACTTACGTTTATGTATAAGCTTCGGAACACTTTTGAAGACGGTTTCTGTATGATGTAGTATTGTCTTTTGTATGATGTAGTATAGCAGTATAGGAACGCGGCTTTAAATCCCCTCGCTTTTCATTGCGAGTCCATTCAATGAAATTTTGTAGAGAACTAAACGGCGGGTTAGTTCGAACTTCGTTGACACATATCCTTGGACGCGGTGCCAGTGCCAGGGTCATAAAGTACATCCGATTGTTTACCCGTTTTGATACAATGTTAAATAGGGAGATACCACAAACTCGTCCGCCGTTCTTTGTCCCTCTATGTTCATGGTGCTCAAGACTTGCTTTGACACCCCGTTGAAGAGGTTCCAGGTGCATCATCTCTGAAAGGAACCCGCAGTTCCCAACCGAGCCGGAGCAATGAATCTGCTATTATCTTCACGTCCGCCATTTATGCACGAGTGGTGACCCGCTCCTTCGGTTGAGATAGGCGCCCTCTTGTGTGAGAGACGATGCGTGCTCTTCGGTTAAGGAACACCGACGCTTGCTTGAAGGGGATCTCAGAAGCAATTAAACTATCCCGAGAAGACCTCAGCGAATTTATTAATGACTTTGAAAAAAAGTGACCTTTATCTATGGGACAGTGACTTTATATCTCCGAAGCACTATGATGCATGAAATGCGCTAGTAGAAAGTTTTAATTTGTTTAGAAGACATCGAAGAGTCGCAGCCTGTGCCTTGATCGATTTTCTTGCTAAATTTAGCGCTGAGACTGAATTGGTGCATAAGTCATATGACGTCAATTTCCACACTAAGTTTAGCATCGAAACTGAATTAATGTGTTGGTCACGTTGACATTGGGTCACGTGACGTCCGTTTCTCTACTAAATGCAAAGGGTAAACGGACGGGCGACCGGACGGACAAAAATTTTAAGATTAGGGGACTCGTTAAAAAAAACAAAAAACACTGTATGCTTTCAAAAGTTATATTTATAGTGTAACGAATGCATCATTCCAAAAAGAAAAAAAAGTTTGATATGTTTGATACGTACACACAAAGGCGGCGCCAAGTCCAGAAAAGTGAGTATCGCTGAAAGTTCATATGCACTACACTCTCAACAAAAGGATAGTCGTAGGGTACGACCTTTGGGGTAGTAAGAAGCCGTCACAGATATCGCTACCCCCACTTAGTTATACTAACGACCCCGTGGGTAGCTACACGGCACGCAATCAACAGGTGCTCACGGCGAGCACCCCCAAAAGAAACATGGCGGTTGGCAAGCGACAGTGGAGCAATACGAGTAAGGCCTAGCGAGCCGGACTGCTTTTTGCTAAAATACGATTCGTAAGTGCGTACGCCCGTTCGCTGCCTTCCGTGCGTGCTAAATCACTCTAAAACGCGCCTCGAAGCACCGGCACCGCACCTATTACGGGTAGGGGCGACGGTGTGTGAGGGGGGGGGGGGAGCATTCGAGGGGGTTTGTTTGCGACTGCTTTCGCGCGCCCGGCTGCATTTACTTCGCGGCCAGAAAACATTCAAAGAAGGAATCGTATAGAGACAAATGGAATGATGTCTTTACTGAACAAAGCATCTGCTTGCTGTGCTTGCCGCAAGTGATCCGGCGTTTTCGGCTGACAACGGCGAGGCGAAGCATCACCGATTCAAGCGGCGTAGGTTCCGATCGTTCAACGCTCCTGCTCACCTGCTAGCATTAGTTATCCACTTTCAAGTCTCTAGTAATCCTCACCGCGTCTGTGCACACACTTGGCGCTATTCACCGCACGGAACACCCATTCAACTGGCAACGGGACTGATCCCACTGGGACGAGAGGCCGAGAACCGAACCCTCCGTTGGCTGCTCCGTGGAGCCATGGAACGCCTGCATGTTTTCCACTCAAATAAGTAGACAAATAAACGCGCGACTCCTTGAATTGGGTGACCACACCCGCCACCTAACAGACAGCACTTAACTAAAAAAAAAAAATGAAACCAAATGTTATTCTTTTTGAGCGCCTCGCCAGATATCCACGTATGTACACAAACCACACCACACTTCACACATGCGCGACATACAGACACCATAGCATTTTTTACATGGACGCGTTCACAAACAGCACAGGGTACAACATGAGATATGGACACTCGGCATTTCTATACACACTACTAGTCGACACCACAGGCTTATATACTGCTGTAAATTTTGTGACCGATAAGGATGGTGACCACTGTCATATTTGGCATAAATACGAAAAGACTGTGCAAGATTTACCCGTATATACCCGTGTACCCGTGTACCCGTATTTACCCGTGTAGTGATTGGTGGAGGTGCGATCCCTCCCTCTACCTCTCCGTCCTCACCAACCTGGAACTCCGGAGCCGACAGCTTCCCGTCTCATCTATCATAATGGCCTCCGGCAGCACGGCATCAGGCAGCACTCCACCGGAGGGTACACACTCGCAACCAACCTCCCCTCTTATCATCGCCCACACCCCTCGTGACCCTGGCAACTTCACTGGATCTGGGGATCAAGATGTAGAACAATGGATCCACCTATACGAAAGAATCAGCGTCCATAACAGGTGGGACCCAACTATCATGCTTGCGAACGTCATTTTCTATCTACAAGACACAGCCCGAACCTGGTTCCTCACCCACGAGGAAACTATTACGTCTTGGGACATGTGTAAGGAACAGCTGCAACATCTCTTCGGCGATCCTACGGGTCGAAGGCTGTCCGCGAAGCGCAAGCTTGCTTCACGTGTCCAAACGCCCACAGAATCCTACATTACGTACATTCAAGATATTCTTTCCCTTTGTCAGAAGGCTGATCCTGTCATGACTAACGCTGACAAAGTAACTCACATTCTTAAGGGTATCGCCGACGATGCATTCCAGTTAATTGTATTTAAAGATTGTACCACAGTGGATGCTGTTATACAAGAGTGCAGGCGCTTTGAAGAGGCCAAAAAACGCCGAATCACAGCCAACTTCACACGCCTGCCCAACACGACACCAACGTCCACCTGTGAGGATCCGCCTATATCTGAGAAACAAATCATCCGGATAGTACGCCGTGAATTGGAAGCGATGCTGCCAACAGAGACCTTTGCGCTCCCTGCTGATTCAGGTAGTGCAGCAGTTTCAGTATCTGCTGTTCAAGCGCTGGTTCAACGAGAAATCCAACGGCTCGTCCCTCCGGAACGACCAGACAGCCGACGTCTGCCTCCTCGTCCTGTCCACCACTTGCCATCCCCCAATCCTATGAATACACAACGGGATCCTAACGCATGGAGGACGTCAGATGACCGACCCGTCTGTTTTCACTGCCATGGAATCGGGCATATTGCTCGGTATTGTCGCCGCCGATTCAACGATGGACCGCGCATTTTCTCATCGACTGCCTACCGTCGGTCCTTTCAACGTCACTCCAGCCCATCAGCCGACCTCTACCGTCATGAAGATCAAGAGCCCAGGTTGCCCACACGATACAGCCGTTCCCCCTCCCCCTATCCCTGCCGCTCACCCTCGCCCATGCCCCGTCGCTCAACATCCCCCACCCATGACCACCGCATTTCGGGAAACTAAACCGTGCAGCCTCGCGAAGTGGGGCTGCATCAATATTCGTGCCCATTAATCCTCTTCAGGATGCTATAAGCAACACACAAAACGAACTTTTAATTTCAATCGACCACGTTCCTATATTGACGCTTGTAGATACCGGTGCCGCCATTTCCATTATGAGAGAAGATCTTAGACGCCAGCTTCACAAGGTTTTGACGCCCCCGGATTCCAAGCTCCTCCGGGGTGCCGACGGTCGCGCTATCTCACCTCTTGGAATGTGCAGCGCTCGAATTACCATTAACAATGAAACCACCCGCGTTCTCTTCACCGTGATTTCCAATTGCCCCCATGCTTTGATTCTAGGATGGGATTTTTTGTCAACGCACGCCGCCCTCATTGATTGCGCCACAGGAACCATTGCCCTCGACATTCCTACCTCAGCCCACGCGTCTGAATCAATCGTTTCAAGATTATGCACCACTGCAAGTCATCGGATTCCGCCGCTTGCCGCCATCACCGTCGAAGTTCACTCAAATCACTTTGTTGCCAATGGAGACTACGTTCTAACGCCTAACAAGGACATATTTCTCGCGAAACAGCTTGCCCTCCCGCACTGCATTGTTCCGATTTCCAATGGCCGCACCCGCGTATGGATAGCTAACTTTAGTTCCAGTACACAAGTATTGCCGAAAGGTGCTTCCTTAGCAACAAGCTCATCGCTAGACACGGCCACCGTCTCCACTATTGCAGCGGACCACCCACTTCCTTCAAATTCAACCCGCCCAGCACCCCTGGACCCTGTCAACATACTAACCATGGTAGACTCCAGGTTGGACCATTCCGAACAACAGCGCCTTCAAGGTCTTCTATGGGAGTTCCATGACATCTTTGATTTTGACAACCGCCCCCTTGGACATACGACCCTTGCTACACACCGCATCAACACCGGCCACGCAACTCCCGTCCACCACAGACCTTACCGAGTGTCAGCCAGCGAACGCCGAGTCATTCAACAAGAAGTTGACACCATGCTTTCGAAGGACATTGTTCGACCTTCCTCTAGCCCCTGGTCATCGCCCGTTGTATTGATCAAGAAAAAAGCATGGATCATGGAGGTTCTGCGTCGACTACCGTCGCTTGAACAAAATCACAAAAAAGGATGCTTACCCACTCCCACGTATTGATGACACGCTGGATTGTTTGCCCCGTAAGTACAATGGGGCAAGCTCAGCACTACACGCTTATCTTTTTTGGTCTCCCCATTAAATACTTCACAGTATTTTCATTCCTAATTAGCAACTACCGGATTCAAATCTCAGGTACTTTTGATACCTCCGGCCACCTTCTAACGGCCTCACGTTTCCGGACTCTATAGTTGGTAACAGGCTAACTCAGGGGTGGCCAAGCTGCGGCTCGCGAGCCGCATGCGGCTCTTCACGTGTTAAAGTGCGGCTCGCGGCTCCTCCCTTACACCCCCTCTCCCCCTCCTCCCCGCCTCCCTCCCGGTCACACGAGCACTTCCCCAAAAGAGACATGGTACGCGTTTTAAATCGAAAGACGGGTTGCGGTTGGGTAGTATTGTGCTACTGCTACCTTACGTACAGTTGGACTGCTTTGGACTTGGACAGATTGAATGTAGTTCGAGTTTCGTTCATTTCTCTGAACAAAAGGTTTCACCCCCCTCTCCCCCCCCTACCGCGGCTCTTGGAAGTTTCGTGGTTTTGTTTTGCGGCTCTTAGGCCGGGCCAGCTTGGCCACCCTTGGGCCGCTAACTATTCAGGCGAAACACCTTTCACCCCTTTCCACTCTAGCAAGGCGATCGCTGGAGAGGACGCCTGCTCTCCAGCTTACTCTCTGCTAAAGTGGAAAGAGGGGGAGGAGTTTCCACTTCCCTCTTAACCTGTCATGGATTATAATTATACGTTTTGAAAGCGGCAAATAGTAAAGGACTGCGATACATTTCCCACTTACACTCTTCGAGCACTTCTAGCCGTGACAGCCGTTAATATAGTTTTATCTTTTATTCGTGGCATCATTCGAATTTTAATGCGCCTAGTGACAGCAGCCGTAAGCCATGCGGTTTCCTGGAGAAAATTTGGCCTACGGAAGTTCAGCGACTTATAACAGTGGATAAACTGGAGCCTGCTCGCGGCAATGAATTCGTTGACATCATAAGGACTACTTGTAAACTGGTTCGACTACAGCCAAGGGGGTTATTTAAAGACTTGTTGGAGTAAAGTCCGCCTACAGTTACCAACTTATTAGGGCGACGTTTGACCAGCAATCATTTTGCACATTCCTATGCAACTTATACCGCTGTCAGACGGGCACATTAAAGTCATTGAGAAGGAATTATTTTAAAGAATCGGTGATGTAGTCGAGATCTTGCGGTTATCGGCGAGCGCTGGTTCACCAACCGTTTGAAGGAGTTCGTTCTACAGACATTTAATGTGCCCCTCTGACAGCGGTATTAGGGTCTAATCATATGATAGTTGATGAAAGGTAAGTCGAGGTTGCGATACAGGTTAAGTAGAACTTGGTTGAAATTGAATCTCGCCAGGTTCGCGATTTAACCCATTAACAGTGTTGCCCGACTTGTACACTGAACTTTCCAAATTTGGAAAACAAATAATGCATAAAATACTTTATGGCATTCTTTTATAAGAGAATGTTTCCAATGTTTACATGATATAAAGGTAAACCTAATGACTGTAAGGTTTTAGTTGCTTTATTAATGTGAAACAATAAAACAACATACGGTACGTGCAACATTTATTACCTATATTATGCACCTAATAAATATTGCACTTTCCCTCCGCCAGATCGCATCAGTTTGTTTTGAATTCTTGCACATTCGCACAGAAATCGAACTTCAGTCACACTTTAGTAAAATTTTGTGATAGAAGGTAAGTCGAACCTAGTTGAAAATGAACTTCGTCAGGTTCGCCCAAACGAAGGGTGGTAGCTTGCAATCGTGTACTAGTAATTAAAGCTTCATCGTCAAAATTCGACAGCTGAGTGATATTTTTTTTTTTTTTTTGGGGGGGGGGGGTGCTGGCCATTTAAAAGAAACACCGTCATCGCATTCACGACCCCGTGGATGAACGGATAGATGCATACGACTGAACCCTTTTAATCGTGCGGCACCTAGCGCCACCTAGCGTAGGCTCTTGGGCAGCCCGGCATATCGAACGTTCCGGGCGATAAGCGAACGCGACAGGTGCTCAATCAAGTGACTAATTAGCCGAGGAAATTATTGGCGGGACTTCGAAGCCCCCCGGCGTAGAACCCGGGGGAGGAGGCGTCGAGATCGCGTCTCTGGGTTAGAGGGCGTGAAAAATGCCACGGAGCACCCCGGGCGACGGGGACGCATCGAACACCTCGAAGGCATCGCTGCGCACACGGCGAGACGGGCTTAAACGAAGATATAAATAAAACTATTGTCAGTGACAAGATAAGAGCGGCACGGTTATAGCAGCAGCTTTAGGATGCACTAGATCTTAGTAGCACCCTAGAGATATTTTTTTTACGAGCAGCAAGTTTACAAGCAACAAACACCGCATGCAGTCGCCACATGCATAAAAACATCAAATACAGACGCAATGAGATCAAGCACGAGAGAGAAATCATGTGACCCTAGGGGCGGCTCTACCACCTTATTAACTAGATAATTTAAAACATACTCATTCGTATGTAATCACATTCGCAATTACGTAAGTTACAGTAGCTTGATTATGTTCTCGTCAATATTTCGCGTAGTGCACAATAGAAGTGTACCTAAGTTAATGAAACATATGTTCTAAGTAAAAACAAGTGGCGCAGACAATAGCTTGCAGAAATATTCGCTAAAACAACCTCGGCTAAAATAGGCGTGAGTGCGGCAAGCACTCTTCAAAATGGGTGTTCGCCTCATTTTGTTGTAGCATCCTTTTTCACACTCCTTCTACACCCTTCAAAAATGAAGGGTGTTCCATACAACAACACCATATTTTACGATTGAAAACGGTGCATTAGGTCAAAGTAAGGGTACTGAAAAGGTGTAGTAATGTACGTAAGTCTCTGGAACAGCATTTGAACATTATAATGGAGTAAAATATTTGTGTGTACAGAGGCTCGTCTAGATGTTTGTTTTGGGCGTGGAGAACACGGGGCTTCCTGGATTTCATGAATTTCTTCCTTCGGCTTAGTAGTTGTTCTTTTGTGTTTTTTTTTTTGGTTTAGAATCACTACCTGTTTCTTGTAATTCTTTTAACCTACGTTGGATAGCATAAAATAAAGGTGGATCTTTTTTCCTACTGAGCTTTGTAACAATGTTACGTTTGAATAGCAAACCCTTCGTTTAAATAAAATATAGAAAACCCATTATTATCTTGTAATGTAACCCTATGAGGAGCACAAGTTCGTCTGCTTCTTTTTCAGGGGTTGTGGTGACGGCAGAAAGAAGCCGAGTTCTGATTGGCTCTGATCAAAGGATAGTGGGTAAACCTCAAGGCAGCTCGTTTTGAGGTATAGCCCTTAGATATCCCTAGTCTTAGTCTACCAGATCTAGATATCTACTAAATATCATAGAGCCAATCAGGGCTGAGCGTTCTGACGTCACGACAACCCCTGCAAAAGAAAGCAGACGAACTTGCGTTCTGCATTGAATTCCAGAGATCAACGCCGCCAGTGCAGGGTTAACGGATACATTCAGAGGTCACGGAAACGTCGTGTTCAGTAGTTCATAGTCACCATGTACGTCAGCACGGAAATGAAGCGGTGTTGTTCTCAAGCCTTTTTTAGACGTAACGTATAGCTACAATTGTGCGTTACCTACAGAGACTTCAAAGGAACACAACCGTCATAATGTGGTTCTTAATCGAGTAAGAATGCGGACGCGTTAGTTCTTTTCCAGCTACTTGGAAACGGGAGGCACGTACGTTTTCCTAAAACCATATAAATATCACACTGATTCGAGGTTCGACGCAGTTTCCCGTTGAAAGCATTGGTATATTTGTATGCTTATAGGGGAGCTCTGGAAATGATTTAGTGTGTTGATTATGTCTGCACTGATCGTTTTTCCCAATATTGAAGGCATGGTGTCTTTTCTGTATTTTTACTTAAAGGCCGACGTACACTTCGCGCTTTCCACTTTTGCCCGCCTTCTCGTCTCCTGTATCCTTTCCATTTCTTTTCCTTTCCCCAACTTGGCTCTTCTTGCAGCTTAGGAGAGGGGAGCCCTAGGAGGATAATCTTCCCTGCAGATTATCGAGGTTGTACGTTGGCCTTTGACTTTATCACTACAGACATTATCCAGGAGCTAGTAGGAAAAGTATCAAAGGACGCTTGGAGTGAAAATACGCTATAAGCTTAACCTGCCATAGCAACTCATGTGATTTTAACCACTCTTCCTGTAGTGGGAACCCAAAAGGAAGAGGAGACGATGTTAGAACTTTTGGTATTGCCAGTCTTCGAAGAAACGCATACAGACTTGTGAGACGGATATTTACAAAATTAAATACATGCACAGTGGCGTCATGTGCAAGATAGGTTTGCATTCTGAGCAATAAGCTTGCCGGCTTTAGTAGTTTAATATGAGGGTGACGGGATTACGCTTAACTATAATGCTAAGACCCAAGAAACATTGGCAGTCGATTGAACTTGGCTTAAAAAACTGCAGAAACAAGCAGCAAGTAATAATTAAAAATTTTATGACATGTCTTTACTTATTAATGTTGCAATTTTAATACAAAGGTTAAGGTCAAAAGACTAAAATATGCACGGAAATTTT
The DNA here is from genome assembly GCA_037355805.1 of Ixodes ricinus. Classification (NCBI taxonomy): domain Eukaryota; kingdom Metazoa; phylum Arthropoda; class Arachnida; order Ixodida; family Ixodidae; genus Ixodes; species Ixodes ricinus. The sequence continues at coordinate 24,919 of JAZHYW010045121.1, read as the reverse complement.
AAAATCACTAGGTAACGGAGATGGACACGGCTCTTTTAATTTGGAGCCATATTTAATACTAGTCACCACAATTCGGCTGCGGTTTCCGATCTAAAAATATACAAAGAAAAGAAGAAAAACAAACAAGAGAAACATTTTATGCTGTCCTTTGAGCTTTTTATTATTAATCTATTTTTTAGGTTATTGCTTTAAAGTTCGAGATTGAATCGGCTGACATGTAATCTGCGTTGCAGATCCCTGAAGTATCGTTCATGCGGAAAGGACTTTAAAAAATGCTTTCTTCCATGAAGAAATATGTAACTGTTTCTGCTACTTGTGTTTTCAATTCTAAAAGTCAGCTGAAAGCTCATTGCGTAGATGTCAAGGATTGTTAGAGGAAAATGCAAGATACTTAAATCTAAAAGCATGTACGAAAAATGTTTTCTTTTGATTTAATACAACGTGTATATATCCAGAGAAAACCAATTTTTGCTCCACGATATTTCACACTTGAGAGTTTTAGTGGATCGTTTCAATGACTCCAATAACGCTGCCCAGTAGTCCGCCGGCGTTTTTGCGCATGCACCAAATCGTTATCGGGTACCGTTATTACAGAGTTTTAGTAGATCGCTCCGGTGACTCCGATAACGATAGCCTATAGTCCGCCGCCCCCTTTGCGCATGCACCGTATAGTTATCGGGAGTATCGGAGGTATCAGAACGATCTACAACGACTCGATCAATGTAATGGCAAACCGGGTACATTTTGCGAAAAGAAAACAAAAATTATCCGGAAAATCGAACTGTCCAAGGTCTCTCGCTATTCTCGGAATATTGACTCGTTTGAACTTCTTTCTTTACGCAAGCCGTTGTATCTCTCAAGGCTATCTCATCACACCAAGAATAGGATTTGCATGCTCTCTTTCTTGAAAAAAATGGATCCTCAAAAACATGAAGGCATCAGATGCAGCGATCAGTCAAGTTTGCGTTTCTACACGATACCCCCAAAAAATAATGCGCCTGGAATTTGAAACAAAGAACCTCCTCGAAACCACAAGCAGACAGCCAATCTTCCTTAGATATAATGCGGAGTGCAAGTTCGTCTGCTTCTTCTGCAGGGGTCGGGGTGACGTCAGAACGCCGAGCTCTGATTGGTTCGGAATGAAGGATAGTGGGTAGACCTCAAGGCAGCTTGATTTGAGGTCTACCCACTCATCCTTCAATCAGAGCCAATCAGAGCTCGGCGTCTTTCTGATGTCCCCACAACCCCTGCAAAGAAGCAGACGAACTTGCGCTTCGCATTATATTCACTGACAACATAAGAAACGCAGGGCGTGGGGATTTCGAGCATCTCATTATCACACCTCAGCCAATGAGGTTGCGGCATTTCCGACAAGAAGGCGAAAAAATCAATCAGGACGGAAGTAGTGAGAAGACGACAAGCCAAACCTTGGGCTCCCTGAGCTTGTCCTTGAGTGTAAGTTTGTCACAAGCTAAGAACCTTTGATCAAAACTTAGTCGAAGCAAAAGACTACCCCCTCAGCATACACTCGGCAGTGCCGTTCGATTCCTTCGATTTTGAGCTCTCCCCAAAGACGCTCCTCGGAAGCTCTCAGCTCGCGCTCGTAGCTTACGCTCCCTTGTCAGCGTTGAGACGATGAGATCGCAGATCGATTCCGCCATGGCCGAGTCCCCCAAAACAGGAATGCGAACCGGTGTCCCCTCCCTGCGCCGAGGCGTGCCAGTGCAGGTCCCCACCTCACCCTCCGGGAGTCGACCATTGGAACAACAATGACTGGAGTCTCGCTCGATTTGTTCCCAAGGACATCGTCGACAATCTCCAGAAAGACTGCCGATATTAGACCTACGCCCCCCTTCCCGCCGACCTCTCCTTCCGTCTTCCCCTATCGTTCCTCTTTTCCTGCCGCTTGCACCCTTCATTGGCGATGCTTCCCCATCGAATGGATCTTCCCCACAGGAAGATCCACCGGAGGAAAATCTCCCGCTGGGGAGAAGGAGGGAGTGCGAGAGAGTATGTAGAGACAGAGCGTGGGGAAGTACTGCATCGTCCCGCCTATAAGCATCAATTACCCCAGCTGGATTTTCGGGAAAGGACGGGTCCTCATAGCGGGAGTCTCGGGTTCACTATACTGCTCCTTGTTATCTGCGCCGGGCCAGGGTTGTCTTGGGTTTCTCTGCCTCCCCATTTCTGGCGTCGTGATCTCCTAGGTTCCCGAGGGCGACTTCTCGATTCCTTGTCGTTGTCGTTGTGCTCTTTTGCTTTCTGTTCTCTTTTGTTTTTGATTCTGGTGGCGTCATTGCGTGTGTAACGGAGGGGGTCGTCCGTCCTCCAAGCGAGGTTTTCTTTGGGGGGGGGGGGGGGGGGGCTAGGGAGGTGTGGTAGTGGGCCGGCGATGTAACTGCAAGATGGTTGGAGATCTTCGGAGCATCGGTCGGAAAACTTGTCTTCGTGAGCTACGACTACGTGGACGAAAGGAGAATAAAGACAAGCCCTAAAAACACAGCGGAAGGGGCGGCTGAAATAAGTCAATGGTAGCGGCACCATTTGTTTTCTTCCCTGCACCTTCGACCTGAGGTATTACTCCGCCTGTGCCGAATGTGGCCCAGTCGGACAATACGTTTCAGCGATTGCGGGATATCTGACGGCTCAGAGCACTCATCTTTCGGAAGTTTGGCACTGTTATTGTCCCGCAACTGTTGAGGTGACCTTGTTTCCAGAAGATTCAGGGACAGAGATCGTCGGTAGATCTGATTTTATTGTTACTGAGCACCAGGGATGATATCATGGCGAGGTATTTCAAGCACTATCCAAGAATTACGTCACTAAGAGGTATTCTTTTACTTTTTACTCTCAAGCGAAAATGAGTCAAGACATTTTATTTAGATTTTTACTTTTATATGATATACGCGTATGTGTGTGAGCGTCTGACATGATGGTTGCTTGTCTAAGCGAAATCGTTAGTTAGTTCGAGAAGTTATAGTTTTACTATTAGCCTGATAAGGCTATTTTAAGATTCACTATTTTGAGATGTGGATATAGTGTTCCTTTCGTTGGAAAATGACTAACCCCTTGTTTTATGGTACCTAAACGTTCAGTGTACGGTTTAAAGCAGCGACATTGTTCATAGGTAAATGGGCATTAAAGCGATATTTAAAGCATGAGAACATTGGCTTTCAGCCCACTGCTGAAGCCAAATCTTCATGCGAAACGTCCACTCCGTGTCACAAGCTACCCTTGGGATTGCTTCTTGAGCTTGTTTTACTTTGAGTAGAGTGTCGCTATTTTGAATTTCGCAATGATTCTCTAGCTTCTACACTAAATTAGAGGACCGTATTTGATTAACGGAAATAACATTTATTGCATCATCATGCGTGAAGATAGAAGAAAACCGGCACAAGTGATGAAAGAACGCTATCAAACTAATAAGAGAGGGCGAAACACGTTTCTCGAGTGACGAAAACAGACATCCACGTTTTGTCTAGCGTCGCCAAGCGACAAGGCAGGAAGCTTGAAGTCGCATGATGGCGCTCCTGCCGCGAAATACAACCGAGGCATTTTTCCGTCGCTGCGCAAAAACTGCGTGATGCTTGCAACCTTTTCGTTTTTGTTTAACGACGGACATTTCAAAGACGCAGCGTCTTAACCTAGGTTGCGAGCTTTTACGATCGCCATCTCTGGACCAGACGCAGACGTTGTAAATGGCGACCGGCGTCCTTCACGAGCCGCGTGAACAGAATAATCTAGACGCAGGTTTCAAAATGGTAGGCTTACTCCAGGAAAGCAGTAAAGTAGAAAACTTTAGCGCAACCACGGGATAATGCTGGTTTTATGGTAGTCATATTTTTGCGTTTGTCTTCAGTCAGGAGAAAACAGGCGTAATGCAGAAATTAAAACTTGGCGACATTCGGTCGTGGTACTACCCCGGTGCCGCGTTGACTCTTTGAAGGGACCTCATACATGGGTAATTTCACGTATTGTGCTATGACTTACTACTATACAGAAGTCCGTTGGCGGTGAATTTACTATTTGAAAATATAAAAATGTAATATCATACAAGTTAAAAACAAAAAAAAACTTTGTTTTCATATAGGGGTATTCAGCAAAGTCTTTTCTTTTGCGAAGTCATCCAATCGCCTCATGGGCCATTGTGGCATTTCTTACGTCAAAAAAATGGGAAGAAGGTAACGGAAACAGAAATGTATCGCAAATTGCCCCGGAATCATGTTACTACGTGAAACGTTATTGGTTTAGCACTAGTGGTGCTAAACTACTAGCGCTAAAGCAAGTGCTTAGTGCAGTTTGTGGGGAGTTAGTGTTAGAGTTAGTTAGAGTTAGAGTTATAATTAAAAATCAGAGTTAGTTAGATGTAGAGCTAGTTAGAGTTATAATTAGAATCTGAGTTTGTTAAAGGTAGAGTTAGATTAGCTGTTACGATTTTTTGTGGCTTCGCTTAATCTAGGAACCTAGCCTAAGAACGCTTCACGTTAAATCTAACTTGCACTGTGGTCTCTCCAGTTTGCCACAACAAACGTATCAGTGGCCCAGAGGGCGATTTCATGTTTTCACGCTCATTGGGCTTACTCCATGTAGCATATAGCCTTTTTTGTATATTATTTTTTAATTGAACTGACCCTTCCATCCTTGCGCTTAACCGAAACACCATCTAATTACGTCTTTGTGCTAAATTACATCGCCGTCTGTTCAGAAAGCGTCACCGGGTCCACGCCGTATACACCAAGTGAACTCTCTGACGTCACACCGCCGCGGTGGCGCTGCTGTCGGTACTGCGCATGCGCAGAAGCTTCCTCTCACGCGCATTGCCCGTCCCTGCGTGCACGCAAACGTGGAGCCTGTATGTAATGGCGTGTTGGTGTATATATTCACAAACTTGCGTCTGCTGTCTCGAACTCAACGGTTTTATCTCTGTCCGGGTTCCAGACGAGGACGACCGCTGCAACCGCACGGTCGACATCTACCAGGGCGTCGAGAGTCCTCCCGTGACGGAGCGGAACCAGGGCAGAGCCGCTGCACTGCACCTACCGAATTCGGGTGAGGCCAGCCCGCGACGACTGGGTCGTCTTCGTCCGCTTCACCAGGCTTCGGATCGGGGAGCCCACGGAAGACAGGCAGAGGTGAGCGGAGCGGATTTCGAAGGAAGAGTTTTGAGAAAGCCGGGGCAAATCGCAATAACGAACCTATGGATGGGTGCGTATACGGCTGAACCCTTCGTGCGTTGACTCGCGACACCTGGCCACTGTGTTTAGTAACAAACCCTCGTGTGCCTAGATTTCGGAGTGTTTCCGACTCTTCGATCGGGGTCGTGTTCTTAGGATCCGTGTTTGTATCACTATCTGGGAGCAAGAGGAGATGGCGTCGAACATCTGCGGGACTCCCCACCCCTCCCTCCTCTATCCTCCTCGCCACGCGAAGATGCACGCGTGCTCACTTGCAGGGTTAGAGTTGCTCCCTCTCCCAAATCTAGGCTCTTTGAATAACCCCGGAGGAGACGACGCCAGCGGGAGGAAAAGAGGTGGAGACAAACGAGGGAGCTTCAGTATGCAGTGAAAACGGGTGCCGCCTGGTGGCCGAAATGCAAAAGAAAGTAAATGGGATTAAATAATACGCCACATTGGAGCTTAGGAATAAGGCGTGCAACCAAGGTAAACATGCTGATGGCTGAGCCGCTGAGGTATATATGGCAGTTCTGGGGCGCTTGGTGTGGACGTATTATGTGTTTCTGTGTCGGCTCAGCAAGGATCGCGGAACTGCAGTTTACGTGTATGTGTTTGTATTTGATATGTGGATGCGTATCCCCCTGGAGAGGCTACGTGTTTGTTAGGTGAGTGTGTGCACGTGTGCATTTAAGTAGTATGAGACAGCGTGCGTGCGCGTCAGAGTGTGTATATATGGGCGGCTTTTGTCCCTTTCATATTCTGAATTTCAATGTTCTGAATTTCCATATTGATAACGTTCAAATAAAAACTTACATCCTAAAGTTTATTTTAATTTCTTCGCTGCATGCTTGCAACAAATACTTAGAAGAAACCTCCACTTTTCAGAATTCGTTAGCCATGTTATTATTCTTATTGCTTAAATACCGCCTGGGTAATAGGCGTGAGTACATCATAATTAAAGTTAGTTCTCACGTTGAAAGTGCACTTTACAGTTATCCAATTATGCTCTCATATAACAATGAACAGAATTCAATCTTTTTCGCAACTGATTGCTTGATGATTAGAAACTCAGCGGTGTATTTGTTTCTTGCGATATATTTACTTCATTTAACACACGACGGTTTACTTAACATATACATTTGAGCAGGCATTGTTTTAAGCGGAAAGTGTTGTAGCTTAGTCATTAGGAATTTTAGCAGACCGTTAACGTGTTCCGCGTACAGCACTGCCGCAGCCTTTGAAGCATGCTTTTAAGCGCATGCCCCTCGGTGATGGTATCACTGAAGCGCGGGCTTGAAAGCATGCTTCAAAAGGCACATGCAGTGCCGATACGCTGAACACAGTACGGTTTGCTAAAAAGTCTCGATTTTCGCGCTCGCTGTTGTTTGTATTTTGAATATTTCCAGGTACGATGGTATCAATGCACAGATCATCGTCTGCGTAATAATTTCGAGCAGATATAATTCAGAAATTCATTACGTAGGAAGGAACGTCTTCCTGTTATCTTCTTAAGGTACAACAAAACAACGAGCAACACTGAACTGCGTTTTGCAAATGATTCCTTTAGGATTACAGACACAGCGGTGGATCATCTTTATACGAGATATTCATTTAACAAAGAACATGATATCTTTTTTTTCTCTTCTCAGTTTAGCAAGCACTTTGTCAACCGCCATGAACCTTAGCCTGTACTTGTTTTCGACCCTGTGGCAGTCAGACCTTGGAAACTCTGCAGGTGCGACGGAGGCTACGTGCAGATCGTGGACGGCTACAGGGACTCGAACCACTCGAACCGGGACGCGCCGGGCTTCTACTGCGGCGAGATCGACTCGCCCAAGACGTTCATCTCGGAGACACCGCACGTGAAGATCGTGTTTCATGCGGACAGTTACGGCCAGGACACGTACATGCGCTTCGACGCCTCCGTCAAGCAGCAGGGAGAAGTGTCCTCGAGGTAAGCACCTGCTTAAAGAACGCCTCCTTAACTGCGTTTCAGCGCAAGTAAGAGCGGCTTGCGGGCATAATCGAGTTTGAGTCACCTCTCATGGCCGGATGCGGGATGGTAAAGAACGAGAAAAATGAGCGGACCGAGACTTGTGTTGCTATATTTTTGTCGCAACCGGGTCTACAATCCAATGCTACCAATTAAAGGGCGTCAAAAGCGCAACGTCATGGTAATTTTTAAGTGCTTGGCTACGTATTCGATCATTCATGAACCGACCATGTAGAGAGGCCCAGTGACTCGTGGTTTTTCACGTAGTTTGTCTGCTACCACCAACTCATAGCATCGACTGCATAGTCTAAAGGAGCTAAATGCCGGATATGGTGTCTTCGGCATGCCAAACTACGAAATCGACTTTCACTTCGTGATAATAAAAAATATATCGGTTCATTCCAATCTATTTTCAACAAAGTAATGTACCCAGGACCCACCCCATCTCTTGTCTGCTACCAGCCAGTGCAGGATGTACCGCCAGAACGTCTTGTCCTGGCGCCGTCGAAGAGCTTGAAGGAACGCAAACGCTTACAACCAAACTGAGAGTGCAAGGTCACAGCGTATTCACTGCGCTCGATTTGTTAAGCCGAGGATACCCCGCTCAAACAAGGATGTCAAACGCCGTAGCATGCCGTTTTTTTTTTTTTTTTTTCTGGCGCTACTTGATTTTTTTTTGGCTCGCTTTTGGCTGCGTTAAACGAAGTATAGCTATGGTACCTGGAACGTATCTCGGTAGGTGTGTTTACCGCGTTCAATAAGGTGGCTCCCTCAATGATTTCCGCCTGATGACGTCATAAAAGCTTCATGCTGTCGCCGGCCTTGACCCTGTCCGTGTCACGGCAGTGCTAGTGGACGCGGCAGACGCCCTGTATATTGACGATTACGACGCTCCTACCATTAAGATGAAGAGAAAACTGAAGACAGAATTTCTGAGGTACGTATACATTAAAACTTTCACAGTTTTATCCAATTTAGAAACCTCTTCAGCTTCCCTCTTATCTTACAGAACCGCTAAAAATGAGCAGTCTAGGAATTACCTTAGCGTATATACAACCTCTAGTAACATGCGGTGCCAAGTACTCCAAAAGAATGAATAGGTCCACAAAATGGCCTGGCACGAAGTTGATTGATCTGCGCTTGCCCGATGCGGATGACGTTTCAAATGTGAACTGTTCCTACGCAGATCACGTCTTTGGGTGAAACTGGCGTCTGCCTTGTCATTGGCCGGACGCGGTCTTTAACTCGAAGTGATGACTTGAACCTTAACAAACTAACAAAAAAAAAGAAAAACTGAAAGAGATATTTTAATGCGGTCTGGTCCGGTTCACGTGTACGGCCAAGTTAACATGATATAGGAGGTTATTTGTCACAATAAGACGGAACTTTTAATAGGCCTTCTGCTAAATTACCCAAGCACTAATGATCATGCTGCGAGTGTAGTTACGCGCGCTGCACGGGCTGGCGTCTGCGGCAGTAACTGTTGTAAAGCGTAAGCCTAAAAGAAATGTCATCGTGCACGTGCGTTCGTCAACGCCTTATTTTGGTTATTTCCTTAGAATCATTTATACTTGGAAGGAGAGCGCGTGCGGCGCGTGTACTTACATTCTCAGCATTCTCTTTGTTGCTTGGCTAATTTAGCGATAGGTCCACTGGTGGTATAAATAATAAAACATATGGTTACAATGAGAAACTTGCTTAGCGCCATCAAAATTGCTAAACCAGTCAGTTTTTAGAAAAAAACTAAATTGGAGCGCATGGGAAGTGCGGTTGTGCGCTAAAATTACCACTCGTGGAGCAGGCTGTGATGCAAGTGCTGCGCCACTGGCGCCATCTTGCGCCACCAGCGAAAGTCCTGTTACATCTCGATCCAAAATGTTCATTTGTTCATTTGTGCTACGAATTGCGCCACACCGGCGCCGAGCTAGGCTTAAACGAATCAATAAAATGAAAGTATTCTTTTATTCGTCAGTCATAATATTCAGACTGGCAGAAGCAAAGATAACAAACAAAAAGTATTTCGCAAGTTCTTTACTGGTTTGTTTCACCTTAGGTCAGAGGATCAGAGCCGAAGCAAGGTCGACAAACAACCATCGACACACATAATAAAGTGCAAGTCACGGGGTATTTTTTGCACTTAATTGATTTTGTCGATGAAAGCTAGGAGACGTACCAAATGTCGACGAATGCCTCGACGTCTGGCTTTTGATCGCTGTTTGATCGGTATCATCACCCTTCAGCGCCTCGCACCAGGGTGTCTGCGCGAGCGCGAGGCGAGTTTCACCTCTCTTGCACCGGAGTGTTAGGAGCAGCGGCTGACATGGGGAAACACGACGGTTAGCGCGATTGAATCGGAAATGGTGCCGAGAACTGTTACGACCTCTTTTGATCTGGACTGTAGGTCGACGTCCAATTTTAAAAGCGGCTGCGTCATGGAAGGGGATATAATGCGCGTCTATATTTACATTCATATGTCAGTCAAGCTAGTTGCCATGCAGCACTCAAATGAAACGCACTTTGGCTCATTTCATGTCTCGAAGCGGATAAAGCGCAACTGTAGGTTTCTAAAACTGCGAGTTGGGCTAGTTGGTACTTATGCATGGTGGTACATACGCTTAAAAACACGGACAAGAAAGAAGCACACAGGACCAGGCGTACGCCTCGTCCTGTGTGCTTCTTTCTTTGTCCGTGTTTTTAGGCGGATTTACCACCATGTGTAGGTTTTTATAATATCTGTGGGTGGTTGTTTGTGCAGATTATGATATTAGGATCTTGAGTTTGGTAGATTCATAAAACTAGGGGGGGGGAGCATACTTTTATTGATATACATACTTTAGGGCATTAGCTGGATTCGGCTGTCATTAAAAACAAATATAATAAAACATACTTGCTGGCTAAATGAACTACCGAATGTAAAAGAAATACAGGGTAAGAAAGGCTTTCGTAGCAGGCAACATATTGGTTTGTAGCAGCCCTTGACGCTTCTGGAGCAGATTCCAACAACTCTTAACTCATGATTTGAAAAAAAAAAAAAGTGATTGCGTTGATGGTTAAATGACGTCACCATCTTATATCGTAACCATCGTAGACACCGAAGTTTTTATTCCCCCTTACGTAATGCTCTAACCGGGTCCTTAAGTTGAACTAAATGAAATGAAATCTCACCTGAAGTGTTGAGCTATGTTTAATTTGTTTCATTTTCTTATTACTTACTGTAAATGGAGCCTACCTTGACATGGGCCTTTTTTCTAAAAAAGAAGGTTGCATGTTCTTCCTTTGTCCCATATATCTTTGTCCCATCTTTGTTATTACAAAATATATAGTAAGTAATATGCTCGAGTATTAAAAAGTAAACATTAATCATTATCAAAGATGAAATCGTTTAATGATCGATACAATCACTTTCTTTTTATTTTCGAGTGATGTGCTAACAGATGTTGGAATCTTCTCCAAAAGCGTCAGTGGCTGCTCCAAACCAATGCTTTGCCCGCTAGAAAACCTGCTATGAAAGGTCAAATGCCGCTTCCATCACTGAACGGGCGAAAGGCTGTCGATTCGAAACACGGATTATAAGAAATGGGAGAATAGCGCGAGCGCGTCAAATTGGGATGCAGCATCGGGTTCAAGAGATACGTAGCACACGCATGAAATATTACCACTTCCAGGTTTAGTGCTTTTCGGCGACGTTTAGCAAGTCTCTAATTAAAAGAATGTGTTTATATTTACTAATCCAAAAAGTCGATTTTACAATTTTGTTTCGATTAACCATGTTACCACAAACACTAACCCGTACTGACTGCGATACGGCGTGTTTTGCTGCTTTTTCCAGAAACCATATTTTATGGCTAAACATAAACCCCCTGTACATGACAGAGTTAATCGTACGTTTTCGCGAAATGAAAATGTGCCGTTTAAGAAGAGGTATTATCATATGTTTTTTTTCCTAAATAATATTACCACACGCAGCCAGAAAGGAAGTGTTTCCAGGTTCAATAAAGAAAACAAAAAAATGCATGGCTATCGTAAATTTGTTGTTGCCAGGCTCTTTATTGCCTGTCTTTTTTGACCCCGCCCCCGTTTCTTCCCCATAAAACTCTCAAAAGCGTTCTGGAGCTTAACAGCAAGCCTGGCGTCATGTTTTCTGGAATCAATTGCGTGCCAAGCGGCTACCTGAAACCATAGCACCCGATGTGTGAATCGCGTGCGGGCGATGTTGATTTCGGAGTTTAGGGCGGGCTTATGAGGATCACGCTATCGATGACGGGGTACGCTTACAACAGCCTTCTTCGTGGCAGACAAAAAAACAAAAAAAACATGACGAAGAGACAGGTAAGTAGTTCTGTCGGGAACAACTTTCTGCCCCGCTTGATGAATGTTAAGCAAAACACCAACGCAAAAGGAAAAAAAAAGTAATAATCGTGATATACGCATAAACTCCGACTTCCGGAAAATGCATACTTGCGGAAAGGGGGGGGGGAGAGGGGGCGTTGCAGCGCTATATGGGATGTTTATCCTGCTCCATTTAGCAAACCGTGGTCACGTGATGTCAACATCCTGATGTCGTCACGTGCTCGAGGTGTGACGTAACGACTTTTACGTCCCAGTGTCACTTCCCACTGTGGCACTGCCAAGGTGCGTGCCCGCGTGACACTGTTGCGTTGAGTGCTGAGCTGACCTTGTGGCGTGGAGTTACGTTGTCACAGTCACATGGCTCTGTGAAGCTATGGTGACACCATGACTGCAAGTTACACCGTACGTGAGACCGTGACGACGGGTCACGTAACCACGTAACCCATTTGGGGGGGGGGGTCACCAAAAACATTCTCGCAGAGTGGCGCAAACTACGTGATTCGATCGACGTACACCAGTGTCATCATGTTTTCCTTGCAAATTTTCGTAACGCTGGAGACCTCGAAATTATCCCAGAAAAGCATTCTGCTATAAAAGACGGGCCGCGGACAAGATGAGTCAATTCTTCAAATCTTCAAAAAGAAAACATGAGAGAAATGTGAATGTAGTACCGTTCGTTTTGGATGCCGCTCTTGCGAATATGTAACGATATCTTATAACTAGGGCTGACAAATTGATCGATTAACCAACCGATCAATCGAATATTGCTTTAATCGATATTAAGTTTTTAACCAGTTCATCAATAACGTTTTGACGATCAAAACAAAAAATTACACGATTTCAGCGCGCAGGCGTGGACGAGGATACCAGTATGACAGGCGCAAACTTTAGGTCAAATTTTAGCCTAAAGTAGACTGTAGGGGCAAAATTTGTACCTCTTGACAAGTGCAAAAGGTTACACGTGTGCCGGACACTGCAACGCCTTCGAGTGTCCGTTTAGAGCAGCAGAGATTATAGTGGACAATCGAGGGAAGTCGCTCTTGCCGGAGAATATCAACGAACCTCTATGCATCATGCAGCTGGAGGCAATAATCTGCGATCGTGGGTGTCTTTGCACTCTTCTTCAAGGAACAATGCAACAATTTTTCTGCTTTCGATAAATATAACGTAGAACTCAATCCTTGACATTTATGACCTATGAAACACACATTTCGTTTTTGTTTTTCGTCTTTCCTCTACGCAATGGCAGTCGGAGAAAAAAAATCGAGAAAAACGAACGCCGTTTACCCCCTCGACTTGCAGCCAGAAAAAGTGGTCACGTGATCTGGAGGGAGAATTATATACCACCAAAGATTTTTTTTTTAACATAGCTACGCGTTAGGGTTGGCAGAGCACAGGTCGCGCGTGCCGAGTTCCAAGCATTATTAAGGTTCGGCCATTGCCGTCGTCCCAGCGATTGGGCACGAGCGACTACCCGAATGCACGTCGAGGCATTGATTGTCACGAGCCAAAATCGAATGCCTACGCAGTCTTCGTGTCCACTGTGCGAGCAGTATTTAAATATCGCCACAGCGTGGATCGCAAAGCTCGATGAAGCGCCTTTAGGGAACTTATTGTTGTCATTGCGCCCCCCCCCCTCCGTCAACAAGCTTTACTGAGGAGAAACTGAAAGAAAAGGTGCGTTTTTATCCTTGGAATTCCAGCGCCACGGAGACGCTACTTCGTCAATGGCGCTGCGTTCGACTTATTCTTTACTATTCTCGGGTCCCACTAGCACCAGTAAGCTAGTGTAAAGTGAGAAACGTTCCTACCCAATATCGTTGCACAGCCCTTTTAACAACAACATCGAGTTTGATTCATATTCAAAATTGTAAATTGCGTCGTATATCACATATGAAAGGAAAAAGTGCATATTATGCGTGGAAATGAACGCGACCAATTAATTGATTAAGTAATCGATTAAAGAGTGGTGATTAATTGTGCTAAAACTTTTAAACGACTCCCAGTCCTAGTTATAAGGGAAAAAACGTGTTTTATTCCTCCGGATAATGTAGAGAGACAGAAAATGGGTTTCATCTCTTACGTTGCGCTGAGTGTTTATTTACGAGCTCATCTAGACGTGCCAGCGAAATTAAGCGGTCGTGCGATGGTGTTTTGTGACGCTCTTTCGTAACGTTGATCTCGTCTCAGGAAAATCAGTCCTATAACACATTATGTTTTGAAACAGTGAAACCGGCTACATACATTTTGCTCTTTCGTTTAAATCCCAAGTAAATGTTCTCCTAAAAAGAAAATAACAAAGGCATATAAAACCTCATATAAATTATATAAGATGCATATAAGTTATAATATGACCTCATATTAGTTTATTCGTTTATTGGGCAAACTCACATAATTGTTTTGGTTTACTGGTAGAACGATAACAGCGATAAACAGTAGGCCCGAATAACGCGTTCAGTATCTATGAAAATGAGAGCTGACGTCATTAGGGTGCCCTTAGAAATGTTTCTCAAATCGCCTACATACGGCGATAGCTCATCCTGCGGCCTCAAAGCATCCTAAAAATCCAAAAATCATAAAATACGCGGCTGATGTTCCTAACTAAAAAAAATTTCAAATATCGAACACAAGTATAGGTCACCTCCGGCGATGGGATGAGCATTGTTCCGGCAGCCAGGACCACATGTGACCAATGAAAACGCGACTTTTCGTTGAGACTGGAAACTCCGGTATTACAAAATGTGTATGCTTTTGTAGATGAGAAAAGCAAATAAGAGTAGTCGAAAAACCTTTTCCCGAAAGAGGGAACATAATGCTCCAATAATCGTCTCATAAAAAACACACAATGTGGTTGTTTTTTTGTTGTTGTTTTTTTCGGGAGCTTTTGAGCGCGCGCTCGCTGAGTTGAATCGTAGTCCGGCCTGTATGGATAACGAGCCGCAGAGTTATCCTAGAAGTTAGGAACTTCCAGGATGCTTATAGAGCCAACAGAGTAATTTATCGCCATATTTGGGTGATCTAACAAACATCCTCAGGGCACCCTTTAAAAGAGCGCGGGGCGTGTCTTATAAATACACTCTCCGTGATTGGTCCTTCGGCCTCCTTATCTGCGAAGGCTGCTATCGCAATGGCTTCGGAGCGATAATGAGATGCACGAGATTGCCAACTGATTGCGTTATCGCTCGTGCTATTATTGAGTCTGTTTCCTATTGAGCCTTACCTCTTTCATTCTTCACAGCGAATACGCTCGCGTTTACTATCGGAAGTAAGTTCCGGGCAACTTCAAGTGGTGATGGCTTCTGAAGGCAAAGTCGAATTGAAAGCGCGATACGCAAATTCCGCCCCCAGGAGATATGCGAGGGCGGATAAAGAGCGACTCCACATCCTTCACTCTCCGCGCATATGTAAAAGAAGGTCGATATGTCCGGCCGAGATGTTTACTCTGCTTCAAAAGTGACCCAGATATTTCGAGAGGAGCGAGGGCTGCTGCTGCTGCATTCCGCGGTGCGATAAAGACTTACCATATATCAACACACAGCGCTGCTTATCCATCGCCGAGGAAGCGGAGCCACTATGTAGAGAGCCTTCTTTTGTGCTCGGTGTAAGAGCGCGTGCGTGAAAGACCGCTGGAATACTGTAGATAGGAAGCGCTCCGGCCTAAAGAAGTCTTTCACTTTATTGAAGTGGAAAGACGCCATGCGTACTTACTGGGTTTTTTTAAGAAACGAAACAAAAATATAAGTTTTTGGTCGTTTTTTTTAACTTTTGCTTCTAAAGAGTATCCAGGAGTCCTTATTCGTTCACGCACACTCTAGACGAAAAACAAATCGATCGTATATTTATAAATGATGGACGAGACAGCCTCCAGCTCTTGAGTTGTTTTGAAATGCAAGAACATTTTCATTGCGCCTCTCAAAACGTTACCTCGGCACAGCCTTCTTGCTCAAGGCGAACTGAGAAAGAATAACTTAGATTCCTTATGCTCGTCCAATTCTCTTATAGAGACAATGCTTCTATTTGCTCACTTTCAGTAAATATATTTTAGTAATAATTCCCGTTGTTCAAAACCTGGGAAAAGACCTCCAGACAACCTAAGATACATGGGTTTTTCAACACCCACAAATAGAAGTAAAAAAAAACAATAGATAAAAAAGAGAATCATTCATCTACTCAAGTAGGTATCACCCTGAACAAGCGGCCACGTGTCACGAGCCAGATTGGAGTATACTCACGGGTTGTTCGTGTCCACTACAATGAATCGCTTTGAAATACCGTAAAACAGAGATCCCCCACCTAATTCATCACGAGTTTTTGGTAGGAGAGACCGTGATGAAAATGGTTTTGCTTTCTTGTTCTGGAAATACCCGTTGACAAAGACTGTTCCGGGTCCGTATAGTAGTTGCCTGCGAGGCTTGCAGGGGATGAGGACGATTCGTCACATGCGCACTCGTCACAGGACGATTGGTCACAGGACGATTCGTCACATAGGAACATTCGTCACAGGATGACTCGTCATGCGGGCAACTGGTCTCATCGAGTGCACGGGGACGATAGTAAAATGTAAATTTCCACAAATGCCCACATTCCGTGATGAGGATTTTCACGACTTCCCACTTTGACATAAACCAATGGTTAGAAAACGCAAATAGCAAATAGGAAATAGGAAATTTTTGGCGCTCAACCGCTCTTCTTTTCATGATATGATGAGACTTCAGCAGGTTCATCTTACTTGGGCCCCCATGCCTTTGCTGTCTTGAAGGCTTGAACAAGCAATTATCCGACTGGCAGCCAAATCAGTTGTTACTTCTGCCTTGCATACACCTCTTCTGTGACAAATCCAATAACAAGTATCATTTTTTCTGCTGCATGTGTATGAGAAATTCTCGTGAAACACCTGAGCTCCACCTCTCTCTATTGCGATCACCGGCATCCTTTCCAATACAGTCCGAGTTAAAATGATAGTCGCTCCTTTAATGGCCTCCGCACTTACCGTTGGGGACGGAAGCAGAAGGTAAAATGTTTGCTACAAATTCTTCGCTCTTGAGAAGCGAAAGACATGCTAAGGTAATAGGTGACCCACTTTTCCCGGCCGAACCAACATTCATTGTTCGGGACCCAACCAGATGCTAAAACGTTTGTTACAAATTCTTCGTCATTGAGAAGCGAAAGACATGCTAAGTTAAGCTGATAATGATAATATTGCAAAGGTGCAAGCGAGCTGGAAAATAATGATGATAATAATCCCCTTCTCCGGGGTTATTACCATCTAGATAAGAAGGTGACCCACTTTGTAAACCGAACCAAATAGAACAATATATTTTCTTGGGGACGAACTATTGCGGGACCAGTTGCCCGCGTGACAGGTCATCCTATGTCGAATGTTCCTCTGTGACCAATCGTCCTGTGACCAATCGTCCTGTGAGGAATGCGTATGTGCCGAATGTACCGTATCCCACTCGCAGGCAACCTCAGGGATTTTCCAAGATCTAGGGATTTTCGTTATCGTTTAGGAGCAAAAATAAATTTGTTCAAATCTAGGGATTGTTTTGTAATGGGATTCAGAGGGTTTTAGAGACACATTCCTTCCCGTTTTCTTCCTCGTGCCGGGCGAGTACAGCGGCAAAAAGGTTTCTTTGTATACATTGTCGGGGCGAGAAATAATCTCGAGTGATAACAACAGCCATTTTATGGGGCCACCAGAGGCCAAAAGAACAAAGTTTAATTATGTAAAAACGTTCTAAGGAAGCAAATTTCACCTTTGAATGGCTAAACAACTACAGCAATCCATTAATAAACTACACCATAACGATAACCTCAATATTGACGCAAATTAACACATTATCTGGAAATCTAGGCAAATCTAAGAGAATTTTCCGATGAAATTCAGAGGAGGATACGACCGCGGAAGTTGGCAACACTGCTGCGAGTAAACTTGAGTCACACTGTAGTCAGTGACAACCTAAAGAAAGGCAGGAGGACATGGCGATCGTCCCTAGCATCTCATTATCGCTTTGAAGCCAATCGGAGGGCGGCTTTCGCCGATAAGAACACTGAAGGACCAATCGCGATGCAAGGAGCGGCATCGCGAGATGCCGCAAACCGCTTTATGTCAGCGACAATTGAGGCAGCATATATGTGCTTCTGTAAAGTGCGAAATATTCCAGCTCAATATGATTTGCGCGGGCTAATCTTGGCACCGAAGGCATTGACGAGTTTGTCGCACGTGCAGGATAGCACGTGGATCGCGTAGTCCAAAAACTATCTCTCGGGTAGAAATATTTATCTTTTATTGTCAGCAAACATACCTCTCACTAATCTCGAGTTCGCGCTTTTGCCGCGAAACCTCGTTCTCACACCAAATGAGACCCGACTCACTAATGTGACTCCCAGAGCATAGGAAAAAAAAAAAAGAAACGCCACGCGGAAGCTAAGCCTACCATGCATCCACGGGCCTTACTGATATAAACTGATGTTCGCGCTGCGCGGCGGGCGTACCCCAAGGCAGGCCGGAGGAAAGATTCTACGTTCATATTTAATAAGGTATACGACTGGAGACAAACGATGGGCCTCTGCACCCTCCCTGCAAGTTCTGTCCCAAGCGTATTCAGATTGCTGGTGTGACGCGCACCGAGCGAAAACAAAAAACAAAAAAAAACAGGTGTTCTCGTAGATCTGAAACGGACGGCACAAGCACACACACTCGAGCCGTGGAGGGGAGTAATCCTCGAAGATGAGCGGACCCCTCCACTCCAAACTCGCGAGCTCCGCCCACTCCATTATTTTTTGTTGTTCCCATTCAGCGCCACACGGCCACGTGCGTGAGAGCTTAGCGTTTCCTTACGAAAGAAGCGCGGTGGCAAACCAATGCCAGCGTTTGAAAAATGGCACCGGAGTTTGGCGTGATCTGGTGGCAAGAAAAAATATAAATAAGGAAACTAGAAGAACAAGCTTGTGCGAATGGGAGATTGGGGAAAGTTGCAGACTGCTGCTTTTGAGGTGCAGAAGCATCCTATATAATTTTATTTGTTTTCATGTCACGTGTTTTGTTCTGTTTGCCATGTCGCTATGTTTCCGTTGTGTTTCTCTAGCACGCAAAACCGGCAGCTTCATGCGTGTGGTGTGCGAGTCGGGGTTTTATTCCGACAACGCCGTCTGAAATCTGCAGCAATTTCAAAGATGTGCTGGAGGTCTTGTTTTCTTCGTTTTTCTTTTGTCGCTTTGTTTGTTGCTTATGTTGGCTGGTAGGGCTCAATCCCCTCCGGAACAGGGATGCTATTGTTCAATGCCATCTGAAACGCGTCTCTCTTGCCGGCGAAATAATATACGCCTTTTTCTAAGAAGCGCCCGCGAAGCGCGTTTCTGCGGCTTTGCGCGTGCTAGGTCACGTGACGCGCTGGTATGACTGATCGACATATCATAAGATACGAGTATTCGTTGTGTATTTAACTGGAAGAGGTAAATACGGCACCCTACATTACACTCAATATTCGTCACAAAAATAAAGTGAATGAGTAAGTGAAAACATGTCATTTAATAGGTAGCATCCCTCTTGCCGAACGCCATCAGGGGAATGGGTTTGTACACAGTATAATGGAGGCGCGTTCGCCGGAAGTTATATTAGAAACTCTTGTGATTGCTATGACCACTTGCACACATTACCAACAGAAATGACGTCAGGGCTTCGTTGACGTCATATGACGTCACGACTTCGTGTGACGTCACGAAGCCTGACGTCACACGACTTCTTGCCGTCATGTGACGTAACATGACATCACGAAGTCGTGTCACCTGACGTGAATTCCCCACTAAATTTAGCGAGGAAATATTCCCGTCGCTCGCGTCTAGTTTCCTCCGGCTCCTCGAGGCGGCGACAGTCCTCGACATGTGTGTGCGTACCTTTCGGGACGATGACCACCGATCAAGACGATAAATGTGTTCGCACCTTCGTTCAAAATTCTTTGTCACGTCTGTGTCGTGTGTTAAACAGCTTCGCTGGGCATCCACCTTCACAAAGTGGAATGGGTCATCATTTTTTTCCGCTTCTAGCAAATTTCCGCGGCGGTGTTCTTGACGTCAGCGGGCTTCCATAGGCTTAGCCTCCATTGGGGAGCAGATAGAAGGACTACCTACTGTCCCTCTGCCGCGCTGATGAACGTCGATGAAAGCACATTGTCTTGTTCACGTGGTTGCGTCGGTTGCATTCAAAGCAACCTAAGCAGCTCGCTGAAACGCCACTATTGAAAGAGTCACCAGGACACCTGTTTGGCATGCACAACACAACAAGCGAAGCCAGGTGTATCCTAATTTGTTAAGGCCATAATGTGTAACAATTTTTCCTGCGGTCTTGTTGTTGTCGGTTTTCGTTACTGTGCACACAACCAACGCAACTTTCCTCGCTTTACTTCGGTGGCCGTCATGCCCACCGCCAACAACATGCAACAACGGGAGCCACAACGGACCAGCAGAAATTTTTGAAAAAAACTTTTCTGGCCAGTTTGAGTGTTTTTCCGCCTGGTGACATTTGTTTTGCTGGAGTCACGATCACGAATAAGCCAGTCGAAGGTATTTTCGCGTGAATGATGCACGTGCTTGAGGTTGGACGGTGTGGATTGTTGCTGTTTGTCCCCCTAATCAAGCTAGTATAGGGCATTAGCAAGGAGGAACAAACTTTTATTTAACTTATTAAAGATAAAAACAAGTTAAAGCGCTCCTGAATTCATACAATTGGAGACGAGTAATGGCTTTCCGAGTCAACCCTCGGTTTTGGGTTACGAAATCGTGCAACCCGAGCTTCGCCGGGAGCAACAAAAACAGCCATGGCCGCTCGGTTACATCGAGACAGCTCCTGCAATGTCGCATTGTCCGACGTTGCATCACCCTGTATTATTTTCTTGTTTCCTTCGGGAAAGCTCGGCGTCTTTCCATTTACCCGTTCGTGGCGGATCTTTTATACAGACGCCCCGCTTGTTTTTCGCGTGTCTGTGTTTAGTTTGAATGTCAGACAATGAGGGCTTTCTGTAAAGACCCATAATGCTGTTGCATTCTTTTGATGCCTTTGGAAGGAACCCTCCCACCCCCGGAAAACAGAAGCAGGGAGCGCCTTTAAACACCACCTTGGGAATACAAGCACCTCGAGCGACGATAAGAAACTTTTCGCGAAGACGACAACGAAGAGCGGTTTCACAAGCTCTAAGAAAAGAAAGGAGGCGGGACGCTAATGTACATACATTACTGCCTCGTAGCCCGTTTCTCGTGCCGCACTCCCTTTCAAATGCGAGATTAGGGCTGCGTTGATGAAAAGAAAAATATCTTCTTTTTTAACTTTTTTTAGTTGTTGCTATTCAGAGAGGAACAGACAAACATCGCGAGTCTTTCGAAGATACGCTAGACATGCGGCGGGTAAAGAAAAGTTGTCACGATCACCGTTTGCGCATGTCCAGAGTCCTGGCTGTCTTTTGCAGCTGTTGAAAAATATCCGGCAACTTTACGAAGCGCGCAAGCACGAAGATAAAGCAAGTGGTATGCTGGGAACATTCTTTTTTTCACGGTCGCTTCTGCCCGAGTTCGACTAGGGTGACAAACAAGCAACCGACACCGAAAAGCCTCAAGCACGTGCAACTGCGCACGCGAATATATTTTTGCAGGCTCGCGAACGCTCTTCACGACCACCGAGACACCGCAAGCCATATAGCCTCCTCTGTACTCACAAAGCCTGGTAGTTCGACGACGGAGCCATAGAGTACCCGGTCACGGATTTGGAACTCGAGGATCTGGCAGCAGAGAGAATTTCTCGGGGAACCTGGTATTCAGCGCACAGCTTTTGCAGCGGCGAAGACACGCAAACATGGTTTTCAAACCCAACGAGAAAAGAAGCGGTAGCGCGAGGAACGCGAGGAGCACGAGCGGACATTCCATCGCTCGGGAGAAGTGTGTTTCAGCGTCTCGCCGCAGCGGGGCGCCCGTGACATGCCTCTTGTAAGGCCCTTCTAGCCTCTTGTGCCTCTTGTCTGCCGCTCTACTTTTTCACTTTTGGCGGCCGCGTCTCGTGGTGATCTGCCAGGCGTTCTCAGCATAGAGGAGGCTACGCGCAAGCCTGCCAAAAGGTACTCTTCGCGTGCGTTTGCCGCACGTGCTTAAGGCTTGTCGGTGTTTGTTGTTCCTGTTCTTCGCTCTAGTGACACTCGGGCAGTCGCTGACAGCTTAAGAAACGTGCGGCTTGGCTTATTATATTCGTGGCTCTTGCTTCCTGATTGGCTCTTTGAGATTCTTATCAGCTAATGCCGCAATCTGATTGGCTGGGGAACGATAATGAGATTCTCGGGCGTGGCTATTTCTCCTGCGTTTCTTCAGATGTCAGAGACTATGCTGAGAGCAAGTCGTCTGGTTCTTGCGCATGAGATGCGGTGATGTCAGAAAGACGCCGAGTCCTGATTGGCTCTGATGGAAGGATAGTGGGTGGGCCTCAAAGCAAGCTGCCTTGAGGTCTACCCACTATCCTTCATTCAGAACCAATCAGAGCTCGGCGTTGAGGCGTTATGACAACCCCTGCAAAGAAGCAGACGAACTTGCTCTCCGCACAGCCGCCGTTCTGAATAAAAAAAAGACTTCATCCCTTCGTGGTATCTTCTCCGGAGTCACCATGGTTTTGGCCAACGTGACGAATGCAACAGACTCCTGTTCTGTGGTAGTCGCAGCCGGTCGGTTGCCTGAAATCTACGCCGTCAGGGGTAGGGACGCCGTAACAATGGCTTCCGCTCTCCATCTGCCGGCCACTTCTACAACTAACCGCTAAGGTTCCTTTGTACCCTCACACGGCGGTTAATGCGAGGTGTATATTGGTTGCCACTTGCTGGATATCCGATCTCATGAACAAGTGAAATACTACACGCACCAATCGGAGAAGCCTTCCAGGCACCACGCGTACTTGTGGCCACCAAACTCCACAGGTATGGGTTTTAGACTGCCTCGAGAAAAGAAAGTAGAACGCTTTAGTAGAAATGAACCTGTGAAAGGCCATTGTTGCCCTGACGCTTCAACCGCGTCACGTATAAGCAGTTGTTTTTGATGGACGTAAACTGTGGGAAGACTGGTGTAAATGTGCATGCAAGCCGTTCTGGAGTTTCTGTTCTGTTCAAAATTTCTGTTCGAAGAACAAACATTTTGACATAAAAATTACAATTTACGTTGACGCACAGTGGCAGCACGCAAGCTTATTTGTGCCTCGCATTCGATTTAGTCCACACAGTTGGGCGGTTAGCCATGCTGGGAATTCTGATCAACGCAATACAATGCAGCTCAAGTAAGTTTCATGCCTAAAGCGAAATTCGTCAGAGCTAAAATGTATGAAAAGCTCAAATGACGGTGTTGGCTAGGAACTCGATAGCTTACCGTATAGGCCTGCGCCGTTGACAGGACTAACAGAGGTCTGCACGTTCCGACATGATAACATAATCATCC
Organism: Ixodes ricinus; assembly: GCA_037355805.1. Taxonomy (NCBI): domain Eukaryota; kingdom Metazoa; phylum Arthropoda; class Arachnida; order Ixodida; family Ixodidae; genus Ixodes; species Ixodes ricinus. The sequence goes on along the minus strand of JAZHYW010045121.1, from coordinate 1,945 downwards.
ACTGCTAGGATGTGCAATATACTTTTAAAAACCTATTTTAATACAAATACAAAACACTCCAACATAATGTATTTCATTACAATTTCAATTGGAGATTTTTCGAAATACATCTAAGAGGAAACTGAAGCAGTCTTGTATTTGTGAAAAAGATCGTCTTCATTTGACCTCCAAGATTACAAATATCAAAATTATATTCCAAATTGATGCGCCAAGTATAGTCACAACAGCGCTTTCAACATAGTGCTCAAGCCCCTCCTTCCCGGAGCGTTCGGTGGGAGGGGGTATCGTGATATATTAGACATAAATACGACATTTCAACGCTTTACGAAAGCCTTACCTTAGCAGTCGTCAAAACTGCTGCACGCGTTCCCTCACAAACGGTACACGCAATGCCATTGAAATGCCTGCAGGTATGGCGTCACAACCCAGCGGTTCGTTGTTTTGGTATTTCTCGGGCCTATCGATACGTTCGGGTCAAATGCTAGAGATATTCAAATTCAGGGGCCGAAAATACGCTAGCATTCGCTCTAGCTCGCTTTTTGTTGTCAATAACAACTTCAGCTACCTTTGGATACAAGGTGCAAATGCAACACACGGTATTGGATCATCTCCGGATACTTTTTTAAATCCATTTTAGTCTCAAAAACTGATACCTTAGACTTAAATTTAACCCGAGTGAAAAAGACCGTTCCCAAATGAAGTGTGAAGTTTATATTGTACTAAGAATTAGGTGCTTGAAGAGTTGTGCAGCTCTAAAGATAAAATTTGTTTGTCATATCTTCAGAGGTGGATACAAAGCAAATAAAAACAATGTATTCAATTTCAGATTCATTTCAAAGGCTGAGTTGATGCAGTAAAACATTTTCAAACAAGATGATGTGTCGTTAATGCGACGTGTTTAAAATATAAATCACCAAACAGAAAGGCAATAATTGTACTCCTTTCATTTATTCCTTGTTCTACTCTTCTTTTTTCTTTTCGATATGTATTCTTCAGATAACACTGTACGTTTCTTGCTCTTTGCTTGATTCACTTTGTGAGAGTGCTAACTATTAAATTTTATTACTAAGAGCAGTGCGAAAATATATTTGGGGCTGCATCCGAAATGCACATATTTTATGTACAGAAATTTTAGTATTTAAATACAGTTAGAAATACATTTCCAAATATAGAATTAAATGCGAAACAGAAAATACGTCAGAAAGATTTCTAAATACGTATTTTAAATACTTGTGTTTGAAATACTGCCCATCCCTGATATACTGTGGTGCACTATGTTTATTAACTGTTGCAATTCATGGTATAGCTAGCGGCCGCGTAGATCCTCGTTGAACTGGAAAAATATATCCTTAATTAAAGCCTTCTCCTAAAGCGCCTCGATAGAAAAACGGTACCTAGTAAGAGAAACTATGACAACACGAAACAAGGTACGGCAAGACTCAAACAAATATTTCTCTTAAATTATCGATCGATGCTGCAGCGATTAATCAGTCTCTCTCTGTAGCTACGAACCAATGTTTGCATTTCCTCCTACCGGCTGCGGCCACCTTTGCGTTTGGTTCACCATATTACACGCAGCACGAAGCCACCCTTCGCCAAGGTTGCGAATTTCTCCAGAAACATGTGGGTTTGCCAGCATCAAATTCTACGTCCTTGATTTGAGGAAATAGCTTCCAATTTGATTTAATGCCCTAGAGCTACTAAAACGTGTTTTTTTTTTTTTTGTTTCCGTGTTCCAGGTACGGCCAGTACTCCCAACTCTATCCGAACCGCCGTGGAGTTCCAGTTCAGAACACCTACTGCCATCGGACGTTCCGGGACTGCTCCCCCGGACGCTGTTTTGTACAGTCCCCTGGCTACCCGGGAATCTACCCGCGGAACCTGGTCTGCAAGTACCGCATCAGCGTCCGCCAGAACCTCGTCGGTCTCGACCTCACGACGTTCG
>JAZHYW010045116.1:0-10117 GCA_037355805.1 Ixodes ricinus | reverse complement strand
GAAAATGTTGAAAAATGTGATAAAATGTTGATAAAATGTTGATAAAATGTTGATAAAATGTTGATAAAATGTTGATAAAATGTAATAAAATGTTAAGATAAAATTTATTTTTTTTTTTTTTGTTGGGGTAAAAAAAAAAAAAAAAAAAAAAAAAAAAAAAAAAAAAAAAAAAAAAAAAAAAAAAAAAAAAAAAAAAAAAAAAAAAAAAAAAAAAAAAAAAAAAAAAAAAAAAAAAAAAAAAAAAAAAAAAAAAAAAAAAAAAAAAAAAAAAAAAAAAAAAAAAAAAAAAAAAAAAAAAAAAAAAAAAAAAAAAAAATTGTTTTTTTTTTTTTTTTTTTTTTTTTTTTTTTTTTTTTTTTTTTTTTTTTTTTTTTTTTTTTTTTTTTTTTTTTTTTTTTTTTTTTTTTTTTTTTTTTTTTTTTTTTTTTTTTTTTTTTTTTTTTTTTTTTTTTTTTTTTTTTTTTTTTTTTTTTTTTTTTTTAATCCTCCACGATTTAGCGGCGAAAAGTCATGCAAAGCATCTGCGATCCCACTGGCAACAGCTTTCGCTCTCCAGTTTCAATCTCACCTCTTCGGGACATCCCGTCACTACCAAATACAGTGCTTGCACTCTGAAGATGCGTGGTTTCACAAATTTACAATACTGTTTTTGTTGCTTACCAATACAAATAGAATGCTTGTGCACGTTCTTTTTTTGTAGTTTGTCTGTTTGTTTCGTTCCCGATGTGCCAGACATTGTGCGCGGGTAGACACAGAACTACGATAGACAGGGGAGAAGAATTATACTGGACCGATCATCCTGTTCCATTGCCTCCTCAATGTCCTAGGCATCTAATATGATCCGTGAGGCCGAAGCCGGGATTATCATGCTGCACCCTTGGAGTTGTATTCGCGGGCCAGAAAGGAATGGGACGCAGCCGGCCATATTCCCACTGCTAAGTTTAGGCAGGTCCTTACGACTGCTGTAGGTTCGTGTTTCGGAGGCGGCTCTCAACGAAGATGAATGGGTGCAATGCAAGCGAACGCTGACTTTATTTTCATGCAGTGTTTAGATTAACTACTTCGTCAATGGGGCAATCGAAACAGAAACCACGCCACTCCTCTCCATGGCTAAAGAGTTCGCAATAATGCAACGCGTGCAGCGTTGCGTTCAGGATTTTAGGAAGCAGTCTATTAACCCTGTGGCAAATCAACAGACAACGGAGCTCCTGGGGAAACAAATGGCCAGGTGTAGCATTGCAGTTCATAGTGCGCGGCGTTAAAAGAGGGCGCATGCATCTGTCTGTGTGTGTGTGTGTGTGTGGGGGGGGGGGGGGCTCTAGGCCATCTCGTCAAAAGCCAACCTGTGGAAGGACATCTCGTGGAAAGGCCATTTCTCGAATGGGCCAATTCGTAATAAGTCAACTCGTCGAAGGTCTGAGAGGCCTTTCCGTTGCCACCCTTTTTAGACATGGATTTAGCTTTATGTTCGAACACGAACACATTTTACTGCTCCGCCATTTTGCACACGAAGTATTTTCGATTGTTTGTTTTGCGTGCGCTGTAGATTGCGGGCTGTAAGCTGCGTGCTGTATCCGTGCCTCAAAGTGATGGCAAGGGGCTCTGGCCAGCTCGTCGAAAACCAACTCGTCGGCGGACAACTCGTCGAATAGGCCAATTCGTAATAGGGCAATTCGTCGAAGAGCAACTTGCCGGAGGGGGCGATCTGTCGAAGGGCGATTCGTCGAATCGGTTGAATAACGGACTGAGGTAAAAGTTCGGGGTTTCTTGTTATATTTTTACCTAAATTGTTACCCATGTATGTTCGGACTCAGGGTCAGTGCCCCTGTTAGGTTATAAGAATGAAAGAAAAATCACAAGAGGGCAAAGAGAGGACAGAACCTTGAGACAAGTTTAGAAATGTAGTCGATGCAAGATCGTCCCCTTAAATCTTGCGTAGGTCAAAAAAAAAACAACAAAAGACGTTTACAGTTTTTTGTAATGCCGAAAGAGAGCGCAGCTCTTGAGGAGGAGGAAAGGAGGGTACGAACTGGAGGGTCACTTCAGACGTCAGGGAGGGGGGGGTAAAATGTTCCCGCTAAAATTAGTGGGAAAATGTTTACGCTAAATTTAGCGGAAAAAGTTTCCTCCAAATCTGACGGAAAATTTTGCCCTCGTGACGTCACACGTGACGTCACGGGGGTAACACTTTGCGTTTGAACTAAAGTTTACTTAATTGATCTAGCTAGTGACTGATATCTTGATCTCAATGTTCTTGATAAGTACAGCAAGCATGCGTTCTGAGTTAGCGTATCATTTTATTTTAAGCACTCAGCAAATCCGACGTGATGCTACCACAACTGATGCAGCGATGTGACGCAAGGTTCGGACTGTACGCGCGTTGCTTCGAAGAAACAAAAGCACAAAATACCGTCACTCCTTTATTATTTGATCCGAAAACAACAAAAATGCGTTAATCGCTAAGGTTCGTAAAAACAGTACGAAATTCAATAATTTAAAAGGAAACGAAAGAAGAAACAAAAACGAGCTATATTAGAGGTTAGTTAAGCAGAAAATTAAACGCGCATAGCATAGCACCAAGGAAGGATCGCCGGAATTTCCTGATTTTATCTTACATTAGAAATGCCGTTATAATAACTAATGGTTAAGCGAAAAGTTCTCTTTCGTTGTTCACGTCAACGTTGTGTCTGCATAACATGCGAAAAAAAACATGTCGTGTTCGCATTAATGGTGTCGCTCACTGTACAATCATGTCAAATACAATCATTTGAAAATAGACAATCATTGTTTTTTTTTTCTGGGAAGACCCCGTCCCGTGTATCTGTAACTTATTTGGAAAATATAAAGCTCGTAAACTCGCCATAGCTTCCCGATACTTATACCTTTACGTTGTTATATTGTGCCGGCCAAGCTGCAATATTGTCGGACCAACCAGAGGGGAAAATAAAATACGTAATTTTGGGGAGCGAAAAAGAACGCGAGTTTTGCGTGCCATTAAAAATGGTCTTAATGCAGCGGGGAAGGCCCCGGAGGTATTAAGAAACAGATCTAAGAAACACCGACAGGGGGATTAGTTTTGAGAAGAATGAAAGCCTTCATTCCCATCACTTGCATCGTCGGGCTGCGTCAAGGTGGAAGGAAAGAGGAGGAGGAGGAATACGTAGGCTAGAAGGTATGGGGACAGAAAAACAAGGAATGCTTCCGCCTCCTCGCTTTTGGAATTTCGGCCGAGTTTCTGTGTCTGCGCGCATGTGAGCGCGGTGTTTTTTTTGTGTTTTTTTTTCTTTCTTTGCGGTGCAGCCGATGTGTGTTTTGTGTGCGTAGTCTCTGCATGCGATCGCACCGTCTTGATTCAAGCATTCCGCCAGCCAAGAAAATGAAAATAATCGAAGAATAAAAACAATTGCAAATTGAATTTCCCAGTTTTTCGTCCCTCGTTTCATTCCCCCCCTCCCTTTTTTTTTCTTCGTCTTTTCTACCCAGCCACCGCACCTGTTACTACGGAACGGCAAATAATTATAATAAAACTGAACGAAAAGAAATCTCCGAGGAATGTGTTTTCCTTTGTTTTTACTTCATTCATTTTTATTTATTTATTTATTCTTTGCTCAAGAAAGCCGTAATAAATGCAACACACCCAAGTGGATTGCAGTTTCATTTCTTGTCCTTGCTAACGGAATTGATGACGGGCAAAGAGAATAAAAAAAGTACGCAGATTATGCCGACAAGAAGTGGGAGGTTAAGACAAAAAATGTTTAAGGAAAGCACTTTTGGGGAAGGAAGTCGTACCGAAAATTTGCATTCATTTGCATGAGTAAGTAAGCTGATAGAAAGAAAGAAAGAAAGATGGAAGAGAGGAACCAGGGTACGGAGAAGAGCGAGTCGCCTCATTGGGCCGTCGCGAACAGGTCGCCTGATAGATTTAAACCGAGAAATCAGGTATGGGCGCGGGAAACGCCGGTGCCCCGGGAAGGTGACCTCCTTGAATAATTTTCATAGCAAGTCCAAATATTGTTTGCCCCGCTTCCTTTTTTTCTGTCATATTATTTTGGCGCGCTTTGAAGTGACGTCTTGCGCTCGAACGCGCGCACATTTCTGTGAACATCGAGCGGGATTGAATTTCTAAGTGGCTTGTCAGCGTAATAATCCACGTTGTTTCTGAAGGGCAACCGCGGCTTCATAATTTGAGTCGTAAGCATTTGAGCAGTATTTTGGGGGTGGGGCTGCGTGTCTTGTAGGAATGGCGGTAAGATGCCAGACCGCCCCTCTGTTAACACAAGAGCGAGAAGAAGCTAAGGGGCGGCGGTGCTGATTGTGGCAGCCGCGCACTCCAGCGGTTGGTTGACGCAGAGGCTTGTCAGTCAATCACTAGCCAGAGTCTCCCGCGCGGCGGACCAAAGTTACTCCGCTCGCGCGCCAGCACGGAGGCCATATATGCTCGGGATCGGTTGACGAGCGCCACACTCTAAAAAAGCCCGTGCGTCTGCTATCACGCACAAGCCTCGGAGAGCCAATCACCGCAACTTACGGAGGCAGCTCAGCGAATGACAATGCCGAAACATATGTTTAGACCTAATAACGCAGTCTGAGTTGTGACATTAGGCAATGCAAGCGTGACGTTTTGCATTGCATAATGTCACAACTCAGGCTGCGTTTTTTTGGTCTAAACATATGTTTCGGCATTGCCATTCGCTGAGCTGCCTCCGTGAGTTGCGGTGATTGGCTCTCCGAGGCTTGTGCGTGAAAGTAGACGCACCAACGTTTTTTAGAGTGCATCTGTCATTTGACCGCAGGAGTGTGCGCCTCCCGTAATCATGCACCGCATGTCGTCATCCAATGAGGATGATGTATTAGTGATTTAGAACTCGGAAGATCGAATCATGCAGTAAAGGACGTGTGCATAGTAATCCAGGACACGCGTTTTTTAATCTGCAAGTCACATATAGAACAGTCACGTTTTTTATCATGTGTAAATAGGTCAGGCACGCGAAAGAGTAAACTTGGGATACTTTTTATTATGTTTAGATCAACCAGAGTAGGTTACTGCCATAAAGAGTCAAGAAAAAAGTATTCTTAGTCAACATTTACTCTTCCTTATTGGAGAAGCATATCATGTATTTTCTTTGTATTTTCAATTTGATGGCGGAGGTGACTTATATAACTTATCACATGATTCCCGGTCCTTTTGAACAAGTCCATTGTCCTCTTAAAAAATTATTTATACTGTTTATACTTTTAAATGCATTTGAAAAGAAAGATAAATATAATTTATGCATACACAGAAACCTACCCGAATATTTTTGGTTTCAGAAGATTTTTCTTTCACGGAATGCATACTGCATGCTTTGACGACGAGGCATATTGACCAATATGTTCCCACATCGATATCGAAGTACTTGCTATATATTCCATGCCATTTCTATTATCATCGGTAGACCCTTGCGTATCCGCGGATTACCCGCGGATCATTCGCGGATATCCGCAGTCAGCTGGCGGATGGGGGAAAAAATTCATCCGATTTGGTGATAGGGGCTGTAAATGCGGATCGGACGCGAATATCAGCGGGTCCGGATCAACCTTTTTGCTGAGCCGGTCCACAAACGTGGGCGACCTCAGACTGTAGAGTGAATACATAAGTGATGCTATGAAGTGCGTTGCCCAGTGTTTCGCGGGAGCAAATTACTTTGAAAGAAAGGAGTCAATGAAGGGAACTAAAATTTTCTTTACGCCAAGAAAGTCCTGATTCTCGCCGAAGATTTGCTTACAGCATTCTATCTCGTCAAAACTTCTGTCCGTAGAAAAAGTTAAAGAATAAAGGGGCATAAATCGTTGTGCAAAGTGTGGTCTTGTTTGACAGGGGAAAAACAAAAAAGGTTCTTTGGCAAAGAAAACGAAAAAACGTACAAGCCGCAAGAAAGTAGAAGAAGCCTCCTCAACAGGTAAACAAAGTGTCTGTGTGCGTTTTTTTTTTTACAGTTTCGTTTTTGTTGATAAGTATGCGGTTTGCAGCACGCAGATCCGAGTCGTGTTAAAATTGGAAACCGATTTGAGGTGCTGAAATTATTGAATATTTTCCTATATTATCAGTGATGTACCCGCCGTCTTGCCACGTATATGCGAGTACCTCGCTTCAGTGAGTGACCGCCCTTCCTCCCCCTATATTTTATTTTTTGACATAAATAAAGTGATACATTGTTATTAGTGTGTCCTTTATTAATTGTTATGTTTAGAAAATACCCGTCTGCCTGAAGTGTGTTTTATAAAACATACAGAAAAGAAATAAATGAAAATATTCTTCCATTTGAGCGCATCTTCTGGGCAGAATGTCGCAGACTCCCAGGACAATGTAATAACTCCGATAATCTTTTCAGCCACTCAGAGTGTTTCTGGAAGGATGATCGCTTATAATACAAATTCGATAAAATGACTTTCACTATATTCTGACTCGAAGAGTTATTGTACAAAGATAAGCAAATGGCGTATAAAATACACTCTAAGAATTTCCTGCGCTTTACAAGCAAAACGATCAAAGAGCCAAAAATCTGCAATCTACGTTATCAGCTCAGCGAATGATCAGGCGGAACTTCCGTTTAGACGTAAAACAAGAAAGTCTGTGTTTTGGCATTACGCAATGCAGAGCGTCATGCTTGCATTGCGTAATGCCACAGCGCAGACTTCAATTTTGAGGTCTAAACAGATGTTCCGCCTCATCATTCGCTGAGCTGATTTTCATAGACGCGCAGAGATTGGCTCTTCGAGTGTTTTTCGGGCAAGTAGACGCGCAGGGATTTCTTATAATATACCACCCAAACACTACTTTGTTTTTAACTTACGCTTGATTTAATGAGGTAACATGGATGCGCGGATTGCGAGTCGGATGCGGTTCCCAATTATGCTATTCGGGTGCGGATACAAAGTTTGTGGATGCGGATCGGATGCGGATACAATATATTTAATAACATTGCGGATGCGGTTCGGGTGCGGATGCGAAATCCGCGGATGCGGATCGGATGCGGATGATCAAACTGTAATGCGCGGCGGAGTGTAATCATCGGCTTAATCCTCATTGAGCGAGATAAGTTCGCGCATAACGCTTCTACTATTTCTAAATTTCAGAGCAGTATGAGTTCTTCAATGATTCCAACTACGCACCATCTTTCCTTACCTAGCAACAATTGCCACATAGTACGACCTAACCCTAAAGAAAAAAAAAGATATATATGCCTTCCGAAAAACCAAACCGCTTCATGAAGTTTGCCATTCAAAGTGATCACGTTAAGAACGTTCCACCCCATCAGCGAAGCATTTAAATGTTTGCTCCCCCCCCCCCCGCCCACACAACACACGTGGTAGAATCTAAAATCTCATTACATTATTAAAATGTCACTCCAGGTCATGCTCCGCTTGAAACACTTTCATTCTTTTATTTGGTCCTTCGTCCTCTTCTCCGTTTGATGGAAGGCGACTCCGCTTCGAAGCGGTCATTATCGTTGGAGCAAAAAGAGCCGAGGTTAGGGACAGCTAGGGTGTCGGAGGTCAGCTCCTGATATTCCCTTCGCGCCGTGCCGACCTTAATATTGGCCATGATTTTCTTCCACGCGATAAAAGGCCCGGAAACAGGTAAATGAATGGCAGCCTCAGGCCTGCCTCCTCCCGAAGACTCGGAGAAAAAAATATCACAAATAAACGGACGGAACTTGGAAGAACTGAAACTGCGTAGAAAAGAACAGGACATTTATAAAGACCCGTAAAAGTAGAAACGAGGAAATATATTTTTGTTGTTTTTTGTCCTGTCATTGAAAATCAATTCCCATTTCTCTTTCCTTCATCAAGAAAGAAAAAAAGAAAGGTAGATTGTAAGGTGGAAGTCTCGAGGCATCCCCTTCCCCTCAACGAACGCGCACAAACACACACACGCAGACACAGACACACTCACACACGCACAAGCAGACACAGAGCCCACACAAACGTACAAACGCGCGCATGCACACAGACACACGCACACACGCACGGGTGAAGACACAGATACAGATAGATACACGCATGAACGACACGCACGGATTTTTAAAAGAAGAGCAAGAGTTGAATCTCAGGCGAAAAGGTCGCGTCCCATTTCACCGGTAGGCCGAGGTGTGGTATGTACCCGCAGGAGCAGAGTCTAAGCGCCCGCGACGACAAGGTAAAACGAAAACAGTGGAGACCGTCAAAGAACAGCAGAAAGTACAAGACAGGAACCGCGCCCGAAATGAAGAGGTGAGGGAGTTTTACACAGACAAAAAAATGACACTCCTCCCGGGAGAAACGAGAAGTAAAAATAGAGGGCTGCTGTCCCGCGGCGGTTGACAACTGGAATAGCGCTGTCTCCACAAAACGTGGCCACTGGTATCGCCATCGAAGCCCATGAGATGACACCGGTATTGCAGCAAACGACTGTTGCTGCAATACACAGCGAGCGTCGGCTATTGAAGTGTTTTTGGGGCGCTGTTATGTGCAGCGGATCGAGATCGACGCCATACGGTGGGTGAATCCGCCGGAACTGCGATGTGTGCGCAGACGTCTGAATTCTCGAAGGCTTCGCGTCAAAAACTGGAATGTCACTGACTAACGAATGAGTGCCAGCGATATTCTTACGCGAGCTTTCGTGCCACAAGGCAATGCACTAATGTACGTCTTAATCTTGCAATGTGGCGAGCCACCGTAAAAAATATTATAGTTTATGTGTGCAAACAGCATAGAGTGCTTTATAATGCGATCCTGAGCTGTAGCAAAACAAGCCGGAAAAATCGGCATCCGCGAAGAGAAAGCCAAAACTTTCACTGAATGTGAAGTTTGGTGATGCATTTTACCTGTTTAAATTTCAAGACGTAGCAGTTTTCCCATGAAAACTGAGGCCATCCCAAGTTGTCAGGTGAACGGTGGACGTGTGCGCAGACGACGACCGTGTTAGCGATGGTTGTAACTTGTGTCACCATCTCGCCCAAAAGCGCAGCCAGCAGTCTCAGAGAGTGCGTCGTCTAGTGGGGTGAGTTTACGGATACCGCCCAAGTGCGGTATAAGTAACACCTGACATCAAGTGCAGAAAGTGGACAGAAAGGTACACGACGTTTCGGGCGTCCGCCCGAAACGTCGTGCATACCTTCCTAGTCCACGTCTTTTTCGAGTAGCGCAACCATATGTTTGCGATTTCGTGCTTAAGCTCATTGTACACGGCAGCGCCCCCATTCTCTTAGCATTATCAGCACTCTTTCCACGGGTACCGCAAACGGGACGGAGCAGTGATGCGTGTGGGTAGGGCCGTCGATTTTCCGGCGTGAAAAACGGCTGGCGTCCTTGGTACTTACTTTTATTTTTAAAAGAAATCGGCATATTTCGGTTATCTGTTCAGGACGGACGCTAAGAGCCTGCTGGCTGAACATGGAGGAAAATAAAAATCGTTATAGCAGTTAGAGTAGCCTGAGGCCGGGGTCACACTGTCTCGTGCATCCTGACAAAGAAATATCTGCAACATCGAGAGCGCGTCGATGGAGCCATGACCTTGCTCCGAATGCGGACCGCGTTCTCGGGAACTCATTGCCACGTGCGGCATTCGGACCACGTGATATCGCGGTGACTCTGCGTTCGAATCTGTATTATGCGCTACAGACTGTACATTGTTAGATGTGTAACCAGCCTTGACTCCGGCTTTAGAGAAGAGGGTTTCGATAAAAAGCAGTCCTAGCTGGGAGCGAAGATCCACGATAGCCTAGACTTTTTCCAAAACTCGAAGCGCCTCATCGCGGCCTAATGCCACGTCAGCCATTGTGGGAAATCAGTGGGAAGGAAGATATCCATACATGCCCGCTCCTGGCCCGGAAGTTCCCAGAATGAAACGCGCAGGTTACGTATTTATCGAAGTAGTTCATTGGTGTGGCTAAACTTCGATCCCATTATTTTTGACACAATCGTGTATTTATCAGTGTGTTGTTTTTAGTTAAAACCGGAAAGTCAAGAAACTACGTACCTATAACCTACATTCCAAGCATCTCCTCGTTAATCTTAGCCCACGGACTCCCCAATGTATTCTCGGTTTCGACGATATTCGGCTTAGGTAGACGTCAGCTCATAGAGAAATTCAGTT
>JAZHYW010045115.1:0-79449 GCA_037355805.1 Ixodes ricinus | reverse complement strand
GATATCAACTCTGTTAATGGATTGTATAAATTATGGAATGTGGAATTTAACGACACCAAACTTCAAATTAGGGGGTGTCACGTAATCATACTTATGTACCGTCGTAACAACGTTCCTTTGTCCTCTGGTATAAACATGTGAGCGTTCACATTAGTTGTAATGTCTCGTGGAAAATGCTAATTGAATATGTCATCAATAACGCTACTCGCATGTTGGGTTACCCGAAAATAATTTTTTGCTCTTAAGTAACTTTAAAAGCAGACTCAATTAACCTTATATAAAACTCGTTCGCTCCAAACTAGAATATGCTTCATCGATCTGGTACCCCAATCACTCTTACCTAATCAGTGCTCTCGAGGCAGTACGAAACCGGTCAGCTAGTTTTATTTTCTGTAAATATCATCGCACCGCAAGTGCAACATCGATATAAGCCAAATTATATCTTATTTTGCCCTAGAACCGCCCACATATGTCTTTGTCGCAAGATATGTCATACTAACCCGTACTTACATCTACGACTTTTCAGACCACCACTTCGAAGTTTCACCACGCATGGATCACAGGTTTTAAGTGGACATCTCTTGTAAGACTAACGCATCTTGCGATTTATTCATCCCCAAAAACGTCGTTGGAATGGAACCTCCCTTTAGCTTTTATTGTATCCATTATTAATGAGCAATTGTTTAAAAACGCTATTTACACCGTTCACTATTTGGAGCCTCCATGGACTAGGTGTAAAATTACTGTCTTTAGTTATTTTATTGTTACCTTTGTTGTTCCACACCTCTCTATAATCCGGATAGCCCTGAGGGTATGCAAATAAATAAATACATAAAACAATGAAGACACCACCGACGTGCGAAGAGCTTGTGTGTGTCACTAAGAAATGCCTTGGTGACAGCGCTTGTTTGTATAGTTGCATTAGTTACATAAAACAGCAGAGCCAACAATTCAATAAATTTACAGAAATTGACACGATACAAACAAGCGATCGGCGACGTTCCTGAACTACTTTTTCGTCTGAAATGCTGTCATCTAAAGCAATATACTTGGTGACAGGCTAAAAATTTAATAGAAGCTCCACCTCCAACACGTGCTTGTAGCCTTCCGCCGTGCTTTGCCGACGGAAGGCAACAAGCACCGTAGGCACCTCATCGTCTCTTAACCCGTGACTCTCAAATAATCTACAGGATACAAAACGTTGAACGCATAATACCGAAAGGGTTTTTTGCGACAAATGTGTACAGAAGTGGCAAAACAAACTGAATTCAACTTGCGCATTAGTACAAAAAGTGTACATGCAAAAGAAACTCTGCACGAAAGTTACTCCTCGCTGCGATTTCCCGAGCCCAAGAATATCAAATAACCTACACGAAAACAAAATTGAATGAATAGAACCAGACATGTTCGTAACGTGTTACTAGGAACGAGATAAATCTACCTAGTTACTTTTTTCGGTGGCAAGTAAACATTTTAGTTACTTTTTTGCGGTAACGAGTAACCTATTTAGCAACTTTTTTTAGGAAAGGAACAAATAACGTAGCTAGTTACTTGTAAGGCCAAGTAACGGGTAACGGTATTTCGTCCCTTTTGAGGAGTAACGTGTACAACACCGTTCAAGCATCTTCGTTTTAATCCGAATCTTAGTATGCGTCTATTGCGACAAACACAGATAGGCAGCACAAAAATAAACAACTAAAAAGTATGGAAGCATTGCAACGTTTATCGCTGAACACGTCAGCTGAGCCTTGAGAACGTCCTTCACCTAGAGAACACAATAGGGTTCGTTGGTTGAACCTTCTAGATTCATGTACAGACCTAACGTAAACCTGGAGGTTGTCAACACGGGAAAGCACAGCACCCCTTGTCAAGTTCCAACTTTAGAATCACAGAGAACAAGAGAAATGAAGAGAGAGAAGAGGCAATTCACGAGCCCCTGCTGAAGGACTATACACCGCCGTTCCTTCGAGCGCGTGAGCAGAACGACTCTTCATGCGTCGCCGGAGACGTATTCCCAAGCAAGCGGGAAAACATAACTGATGAAAACTTCGAGAGGGAGCTACTGCTTAAGTGCGACTTCTGAAAAGAAAACAATAAAGCATGAAACAAAAGGAGTTGTGTATTTGGTCGTCAAAGTAACGAGAAAAGTAACTCGTTACATTTGAGGTCAGGTAAGCGTTCCTCTTGAGAATCGGTAACGAGTAACTGTATTTAGTTACTCTTGGAGCGAGTAGCAAGTAACGTTATTTATTTACTTTTTTTTGGTAAACCTGTACATGTCTGAATAAAACCAAGGTGTTGTATGCGATAAATTTACACGGAAGCGGAAGTGTGAGTCCCACTAGCGTGTCAGCACAAAACTTGTCCCTGCAGCCGAATGTCGGCAGCAATGGCATTGCACGTTATGATTTCCTGAACCGAAGCCTCTCAAATAATATAAAGCGAAAACCGCTGAGGGGATAAAACATGCAATAAATTTGTACAGAGTGCAGCAGACTGAGTTCGAGTAAAGCGCATCAGAAAATGAAAAATAAAAAGCGTCCAAGCAGCCGAAAGCGTGCACCAAAGATACGGCATCTTATGGCTTCTCCAACTCATGCCACCTAAATAATATCCAGCAAAAACAAAAAAACAAACAAAAAAAACATAATAATCTCTGGTTTGTAGAGAGAAATTTGTACAGAGGCGACAGCGACGCGATACATTTCGGCACGCTTTCGTGAAGAAGTATCGGCGCGTCATTCCATCCAAACAAAAACCCGGGCGCGACGCCCCACAAATTCTGGGCCGCGCTGGCGGGCACGTTCATTGCCGCCGGGCTTCCTCCCGTCGTAGGCCGTCGACGAAAAGGGAGAGCGGCCGAGAAGCATTGCCGCCACCGGGTCGATTCCGTTCCTTTGGTACCGCGGCGTCAAGGCCGGCGACGGCGGTCCTGAAAATCGGAAGCCAAGTCCCCGAGCTCGGCGCCGCATTTCTGGGACCGACGACGTGGTGGGCTGCCGTTCCGCCGGATTTTGTTGCCTCAAACAGTCTCATTCCCGCAGTCGGTTGATTTCCTCAGCGCACGAAATATTTCCCTTCGTTCTCAATTCTTAACGCAAAATGTGTGTAAGGGTTGGAATTCCTCGAGAAAGTCGTTACGGAATGCCACGGAAACGGTTACGAATTGTGCAACATGCACTTGAAAGGACAATCCGAACAAAAGACCGCAAAGAACGTGGGTAGATTAGACGGAAAGCTAGATGGCTCGGTCTTTACCACTCACCTCAGTGATTTCCTTAGCCACCTCCCGAGGGGGGTGGAGGAGCGTTTTCCTTCCCCCCCCCCCTTGGGGAGGTGGCCTAAGGATATCACTGAGGTGGATGGTAAAGACCGAACCATCTAGCTTGCGTGTAATCTACCCACGTTCTGTGCTGCCTCCCCCTCCCCCCCCCCTCGCGGGTCAGTTTTCTAAGGGGGCATAAAATAAATTTTGGCTGGGATAAATAATTTTAGATTGGAATCTCACTAATCGCCTATTGTTTAGTGGGCCAAAAGAAAGTGGATAAAAGGTCAAAACCCTCCTTTCTGTAAGAAAATTATAAATACCCAACAAGTTCGTACATCTTCCCCTTCGAAAGGTTTCCGCCTTTTCCCTGTGATGCATGCAACCGCGGTACCCAAAGCACGTCAGCCTACCCCAGCTCACGCATGGGGCACGAGCACTGCGTCACTCGGACGTATGCGCTCGTCAACAATCAATCCGACAACGAATATTTGAATTCGCGTTCGTGGCCAATGAGTGCGGCGACGGCACTTACCATCGCTTGCGAATGACAAGTTTCATGGAGTGCTTAAGAAGGACGGTGGGAGCTTGGAGTCATCATACTGGTGCTCAAACACGTCACGACCGGGTGATTTCTCATTTCACTTTTGAGTTTATTTATTTATTTATTTATTTATTTATTTCAAATACTGACAACCCTTGCGGGTTATAGCAGGAGTGGATACAGTAATATATCAACAAAATACAGGTGACATAAGAAATTATACATAGAACAATCATTCTCACAGGTGCAACTACTCGTCAGCAAACCAGTTCATCAACTTTTTCTTCAAATTCTTCAACACGAGTGACGTCCGAAAAAAACACTTGGGGGTAATCTGTTCCATTCTTCAATTGTTTTGACAAGAAACGAATATTTACAAATATCAATATTGGGCATAAATGGGTCAACTGACAATTCATTGTTTAGTCGTCGAGAGTTCAGGAGAAAAGCTAAGTAGGAAGAAGTTGAAAAATAATATCATTAATAAAAATCATTGAAAATAATATAATTAAAAAAATCTTCCGCTAAATACGAAAAAAGAACGGAAAAAAAAACACGAAAACAATAACACGTCGTATTTATTTTGCGAGAAACCGTTGTCTTGTTGAGCGCGCTGGCTCACAGTGACCTCAGAGCACGAGCATTTTTGGTCACCTCTTCTCCATGCTGCTTAGCTCCTTGGCTCCTCCTCCCTTTGACGTGGGGGAGAACAGAAAAGAGGTTGGCCCGTTTTCGCGTATGGCAATTGTGCAGCTATTAAAACAAAAATATTAAATAAAACTTTCGATTTTTTAGATTTCGCTTTATTCTCAGTATATTGGTGCATATTTGCTCGTTACGGCTTTACGTTTTTCCATTTCTCACTTTCTTCGTTCGTAACTTTAAATATTTTTTGACATCTTATTAAAACAAAAGTTCCCTCCGAAGCTAGTATGATAAATTTAGTTCAGAAACAAATAAAAAATTTAAACAATAGGCATATGCCACATTCGTATCTAATAAGAAATACCTAAAACGTTTGTTTAGAACTTTGGTCAGCGTGGTACAAGAGATTGTATTTCATATCGTCGTCGTCTTTGTGACGTCGGAATACAGGGTGCGACTAGAATTTATTAATATTGATCGGCACTTTTTATGTTGTGGGATAACCTGGTCTGACATATGTGTTCGCTTCACAAAGATTGTCTTTTACTTTCGCTGACGATTCTTCGAAATAGTGCAAACATCTCTTGTCCACATAGATTGTTCTTCAGTGAATATATGTTCGTTATTGACATTCACTTTGGTATCATAGCATTGATACCGTTATTAATATTTTATAACGTTGGTGTTTGCTTTCCTAATGCTATTTTTAAAGAAATGACGCCTTCTCCATTAAATGGTCGAGCGCACACCAGCTCGGAGCACGTGGAGCGAAAGCTCTGCAGAACCCAGGCATCCTGGGTTCCATCCCCACCCCTGCCCGTTTCCATCTAGATGAGCATCGTATACCGGCGTGCGGTCGTGTAGCACTAGTGCGTCGGGCACGTTAAAGACCCCAGGCTAGCGGTTATACCTCACTGGCTAACTTGCTCATCTACAGCTGTAACACCAGACGCTCACTGAGGCAGACTAACTTCCGGCTGTATAAACATACAACAATTTGCTTGTTGTTCTCCATTCAATGTTTAATATGCTATGTTGAATGTAGAGTCCCAGAAACTCTGTCAGGCACCATGCATGCATCTCTGTCCCTACGCAAAAAACAAACCAAAAAACATCAGCGGAACAAAAAAGTAAATATACTGAAGAAATTTGCTCTTTACGCCTGCCCCCCTTCCCCCCCGACCTCCCCCGCTCTTCTTTCTCCTCCTCCCAGAGCCTACAAATTCTGACGCCCCCCCCCCCCCCCGTAATCTTAATTTCTGGCAAAATCCCTGACCATGGTAATTGGTAATTTCTACTAACTGTTCGAACGTGAACGCCAATCGCCGGACTCCGGTGTTTAGCGTAACGGCGTTCGGCGTTAGGGTTAGAACTGTTCATGGGAAGAACCAAGAAATTTAAGATGTTCCCACCATGATATGAGTATACAATATAAAAATATATATATATCCTGTGTATATTAAAAAAAAATCCATTGTCTACCACAAACCCCGAAAAATGCCGCGGAAACTCAATTCGTGTATACCGATTTTATCTTTAGAATCAAGAAAAAGCAATTGCTTGTTTACTGGACTCTGAACCAACTGACCTAAAGAAAGACTGTATGCCGAGTAATTTTTTAGCCGATTATTTGTTTTAGAGGCTATATTGTGTTTATGTCTTCTATATTGTGTCTTATGTCTTCATTGTGCCTTACCCTATAAAAAAAAAAACAGTCACCTCCTTTGGGGAAAAACAACGAAACAAAACTGAACAAAACTGCTTCTAACACAGAAGAGAGTCGCAAAATTGAAGAGGTTTCTTTTTTGTATCCTTCTAACGAAATTTTTCAAAAACATAAATTTGTGACAATGATCATTTATACAACTATCGTTCGATGGAAGTCTGCAATACGGCAGTAAAACAAAGTAACAACTTTTTTATTTCCATACTGTCGGGCTTGGCGAGAACAAACCAGACGTACGAAACTAGACATCGCGAGAACTGGTGTGTTTCTACCCCTGTACTAATTATGGGTTAAGCTCATTAAAACATACACTACAGTCGCTTTTAAATGAGCTCGATGGTGAAAATATTGACATTACTAAAGCATCAAAGGGTATGCTACGTGATATGTTATTAAAGACAGAGTGATAACGACTTTTTCTGTGCTAATGAATCTAATAAGGAGTACTATTTTGTTTTTTCACACCCATTGTTCCACATAAGATACCCCAAAGCTTCAGTTCAACGTACAGCGCGCTGACGCCGAACCGAAGGTGGCAACTTTCACGAGCGACTTGATAGCGAAGCGGTACAACGTATTAAAATAGCTAATGTACGTGTTACAGACTACAATAAAAAAGTAAAAAAATAGATGTTTACTTGGCCATGCCGAAATATTTTTTTTGTAGTTTTTGATACGTACTTTAATTGTTTAATAAGTTATATTGCACCGTTATAAAGCCTCTCGGAAACGTTGGGGCCGTTTGTTCGACGTCAGTGCGCTGCACGTTGAACTCAGGTCTTGGGGTGCATTATATAAGACAAAATGGTGTAAGACGACATCCTTATTTTTTATAGAGTGATACGCCTTAGGTCAGACCACAGTCGACGTCACGATCCAAGGGGATCAATCAAGCCGCGCGAAAAACTGCATCATCACGGCAGTCATTGCTTTTGTGAGTTTGCCGTCACCAACTGAACCAATGACTCGCCGCGATCTTGCGTTGTTTTCTGGGGTTCCGAAGAGGGTCCAGCCACCAGCCTAACTTTGCCCGTTTGCTCTGTTCACCCATACCGCCACTTTCACGAGGTTAACCCATCCATCATGTAAGAATGTGCGCTTCTTTAACAGCTTCCTACAAGTGTGAAAAAAAAAAGACACGGGTACGATGTTTTTGACGAAACTTCGGCTACAAGGAGGCAACGAACTTTGTTAGCTTACAGCGCCGCGCCCATACAGTTGGTCGGCGGTCCAACTGCGGAGGCTTTGTAACCGGCACGGTAATCATGCGGGCCAAAATGGTCCTATTTCGGCGCCGATAAAAAGACAGACACCATATGAGACCGAGGACGGAGCGTGCCGACGATGCTCCGCCAACGTCAGCATGACCAGCTCTTACGTGATTTGGGACTGCAAGGTCTCCGTCCTCGCAGGAACGAAGCCCTCGGTAGATTCCCTCTGTCGACCAAACCCACGACGCTGGAGGAATGAATCCATCCCCGGGGCTCTCCGCAGCACCTAAATGCCATATCAGATTTGCTTCTCGGGTACATTCTGGAAGCGAAGCCTCACAATTTTATTTCGCTTCATCCTATTTAACCACCTCCCCGACCATATATCTACCCTTCCCTTTTCTTCCTCGTACCATAAGCGCGGTTTAAGTACGAGGCCGTACCATTAAACATACTAAAAGCAATTATACTCACTCACTCTTTACAGGCGATGCAGAGGACGTGTCAAGAAAGGTGTTATTATCTGGATGACCGTCATAAAACAAAAATACGTGGGTCGGATTCCGGATCGTTAGGGATCCTCATTTTTTTCAGCTGTGAGCTGCGATCACTGAGCATTTCATTTTAACGAAGGCAATTCTTTAATCACGGTACCCCCATCGTTAGAAGCAAAGAAACGCGCCTTCTTTCGCAAGTATTCTTCATACCGTATTTTACTGACTATAGTCCGCATCAGGACCCGCAGGTTCAAGCTTTGGTTGAAAACCTTTCTTTTTCCCAGATAGTCTTAAGACCTAATCCGCACATTAAACAATCTCCTAGATAGCGAACCTTGACAGGTGTCTGCTTCATTACCTCAATAAAAAAGTTCGCGTCATAAATTAGTATTAACCTACTTTATCACTCACAAAATCTGTCTCGTCATAATGTGCGGTATAAATCATAACTGTATCGCTCGCACCTGTAGATAGTCGGCACAGCATAAAATTCGACCTTTTAAACATGTATAGTACGCGGACTACAGTGGGGAAAATAGGGTAGTTGGACCTCCTCCTCATGCGCAAGACTGCCGTCTTGTAACGTGTTGACATGTAACGTTATATAATGGGCGAAATTGAGAGAGTTACAACAGCTTCACTTCAACCATTGACCGCTGCAGTCCTATGTAACACAACAAAGTGTAATCAAGGGCATATGTTGGGATCAAATTTTATACAGGGCGTTCCACGTAAATTTAGCCAAGGTTTAAAAATATTTCAGCGTATCTAATGGAGGTTATACCAAAGGATTAAAGTTGTTCATGGTCTGGAGGAAGTCAAGCTCTTTTTGTATTTTGACCAATTAACTAATTAATTAGGATTAGTTAATTAACTTTTGAAGTATTCAATTTAGAGCAAAACTTTTAATGACAAAGTTGTAGAGCGTGCTCAGAAACATTCAATTCAGTGGTTTTTATCAAGAAACCTTAACGCAGTTCTATTGTCTGGACTACAAAATAAACACGGGATTTATGCAAAAAAAGAACCTAACAAATTGTACAGCCATTCCACTCTGTGAAGTTGGTTGGCCAGCTCAGCTTAACGACACCTACAACGATTTGCCCAATGCGACGTGGCCCACACTCTTTATTTACTTTGTAACGTCATTCACAACTGCTCAGTGATCAGAGTGATACACATCAGATTTCCATGATGATCCATGAATGGTAGTTAGTTGAGTTACATCGGTAAAGCACATGAGTGCAAGCTCTTCCATGACGAATTGGATGAACCACTTGTTTTGCGTTTCGATATGTCCATATTAAAGCCCCCGACAATGAGTACCGGTGTGGCTTGATCCATTGACGGTAAAAAGTGTGTTCGCATGAAGCATTTTAGCTCAGATTTGGGAGTATTCGGTGAGATGTAGACCGTGAAAATTACGATTCCATTGCTAGTCTTCACGGAACACAGATCCCCTCAGTCGACTTGATCATATGGAATTCATACGGTTGGACACAAGCTTCATCCCTTGCATAGATTGCGACGCCTGCCGCACTGTTGTCGTCTCGCTTCGCACACACTATTCCGGTGCGGGGTGTCCAGTCACTTATAGCCCCTTCCCCTGGCAAATGCCGAGCGCTCCGCGCTAGCGCTCGTCGAGCGGTCGGCCTCCGTGAGCGATCGGTCACGTGATCGATCCCAGTGGCACGCGCTGCGGAGCAAATCGAGCGTAACGCTCCCAGCGCCACCGCTTCCAGAGCGTCTGCTCTCGCTTTGAACAGTTGCGGTTCCCATTGCCATCTTGCTGAAAGCATGAAGTTCTGATCGGAACTTTATGCTTTGACAAAAAATTGATTGTTTACTACTTGATTAACGATGACCACGACGTTAAGACACAATTTATTATTCCTTACAATTATATAAGCCCGATAAAGACAACTAGAAGTACTTGTACGAGCCGTAGGATGCTATTAAGCAATACCAAACACGTATGTCGTAAAGCGATCGTCATCTCCGAAGGCGACTTCCATCTGCGGAGTATTTGGCGTGTTGTCTTCTAATTATTCCAATTACATTACAGAGACCACAAAACGAACAAACGGCGTATACCTAGTTCTTCATCCGAATAGGCGCGCACAACGCCTTCGACGTAACGCGATATCTTGGGCCTCTTCGTTGGCCAGGCAAACGACTCGGCAAACACCTCGCCGAGAACGGCTGCCTCGTCGTCCCTCAAGCTGGAGTTAAGCTGGTATCTTCGTCGCTGTCACTGCGTTTTATTAGACCTCCTGAAATTAACTGCAACGATGTCATCGCCGCAGTATGCTCGGGTGAGTCGGTCATGACGAGGGGAACGAAAGCAAGCACAGAAAGAGAGCCCACCCAGCAATCGAAACCAAAAAGCCGCGAAACTCCTTCACTCCCCCGCGGGAATGTCGATAACGAAACTGAAACGATGCGAGAGACGACTACAGATCGTACTCCTCCGAAAAAGGCTGCGCGGAGAACTACTCCGGACCGCTCGACGCGCTCCGCCACTTTTCCACGGAGCGGTTGGAGCCGCTCGGCGAGCGCCCCACCGGCTCCAGATCTACAAGCGGCACACGGAGAGATTGCTCGCATCTCGCGAGGGAAACAAGAATCCGCTCGGCGAGCGCGCGCCGAGCGCTCGCTATTTGCCAGGGGAAGGGGGCTTTTAGTGTAACGAGTCAGACGAGGGCTTCGAAGGACGTCAACACATTTCCAGAGCAGCTGCAACCGTAATCTGTACCGGGAAATGCATGCTCATGCTTCGCATTGTTTACAGGCGCCTTATCACCCACCATGCGGTTTTGATGCTTGTTTTGTGATTTCTTTTTTATTTATGGAAGCGAATACTGCGCTTTATCCTGTATTGCCTTCGAGTTTTTTGTTGACAAAGACACGAAAGAAATCATGGCGAGGTAGAGGTATACAGCTTCGCTGTAAAAACGCGAATTTGTCAACAGCACTCTGTCAACAGTTCTCTATATTCAGCATGCGGACCTAGTTTATTCGAGCCACGAATGAGAGTACTGCAATAAAAGGTGCGCACGCGCGAAGTCACATGGTATTTCGTAATTGGCGGGCATTTTTCGAAGTCCAGTAAAAAATCACCGTGTTAAGGTTTCTTGATAAAAAACACTGAATTGGATGTTTCTGAGGACGCTCTACAACTTCGTCAATGCAACGTTTGCTCTAAATATAACATTTCAGAATATAACTAATTACTCTTAATAATTTATTTAGTTGGACAAAATACAAAGAATAGTCTGACTTGCTCTAAACAATGAACAAACTTATTCATTTGATGTTTTCTTAATTAAATAGACTAAAATAGTTTGAAAGCCTGGCTAATATTACATGAAACACCCTGTGCTTCAGATGACGTAAGTAATGATTGTCTGGTCTTTAATATATCCTTAAGTTGTATTAGGTCAAACGTTAACTATTGTTACCTTCTCAGGCGTTTAATGCTTTCCAAGTTCTGGAAATTCATGCGCGCCTAATCGTACGTTTACCTTGCGAAACAATCGCTGCCGCCGAAGCGGATTCGGCAGCAGCGGAAAACCGGAGGTGTTTATATCAATTTCTGCCAGCGGCGGCGACTTTCTCGTTTGCTGTCGAAGCGTCGCGTCTGCGACGAAAATGCGCCAGAGTTCTTGTCGTCTGCTGCTCTTGGCTACTATCGGCAAGCTCTGGGAGTCGTTCGGAGTAAGTCCGGTACAAATAGGCTTAAAGACCGACTACCAGTTCGCGCTTTCCACTTTTCCCCTGCTTCCTCCTCTCCCCCTTTTACCCTGTTCACCGTTGCCTGTTTCCTCCTTTCCCAGAATGAGGAGGATCTTCTGCCTTGCAGAATGTCGTGTCTGGTCGTCGGCCTTTAACGCTGTTGACGCTGAATCGTGCACCGCCGCGCTCGTTTCGCCGCAAGGGAAGAACCGCGCGATGATGTTCAAGTACTACCGCAAAGAAGACGAGACTATGACGATTCGGTGTTTCCTACTTGGTATGCATGTAGCAGGACATGCAGCGCAAAGCCAAAGAAGCAGCCGTGTACCGTCGTTGTCGGCGCTACGCCCCGCACCCCGAATGAACGTATACGAATCCATTTTTGAAAAACCGGAGACGACGGACGACGAAAAAGGGGACAACAGACAAAAATGTGTAACATCAACCAGCTCGCGTGCCTACTCACCCTATCTTCAAGTGCACGAACCTTTCACTTCAAGCGGACTTTTCCTGCATGAATAGCTGACCTCGTTCACGGGATCCGCTGGTTTCCCTTTGTTCCTTCATCGTACCATTGATATTTCGCATATAGAAGAGGGCTGTGTTGTTTGAAAAAGTGTTTCCTTTAAGCGGGTCGTGGTTGCAAGGTGTCGGACTAGAGCGTGTCGGGCGCAGTCGATTGTCTCAAGGTGATTCTGTTCTGTTTTATATGAAACTCAAATAAACGCCACATCGATTACCTTTAGTCGTAAGGTAGGTACGCTTAATTACTTGAGTAGAGTTTTCTCGAAGAGGCGACGGGGATTAAAACATAGACATGGGCGATCATGCTAGCTAGGCGATCACTCTCTTTTAAGACCACGACCATTAATTCCTGTGCTCCCTACTTGTTGTGTAGTAGGAGATGCAGATCACACGAATGAAGCAACGGTGCTGTTGAAATCAGTGTTTTGTCCATGCTGAGAAAAGACTGAGCGTGCACGCTGCCTCCTTTCTCGTCCTGGCAGGTGAATGTTTACATAGCCGTGAGCGACGCCACTGGACCCGTAAGTGATGACGTCCCAACATGGCGCTGTTCTCCAAACAACCCGTTGCTAGGGCGGTTGCTATGGACAAAGGCAACGGGCTCATGTCACGTCTAACCCCACGTCGAGCCCCCGCTCGACGTGAGGTTAGAAATTACCCGATAAAAAAAGTAAATATTTGTTTGTAAGCATTGTTTCTTCTCCACACATAATTATGATACTTTTTCAATCGAGTCAGTACCATAAAGCGATGACAAGATCCTGTAATAAAGTCTCACAACCTGTTTTACCATGCTAGCAGACGACACGACGGCTTCGAGGGTTCAGTTGTTCTTGCTGATGGAGTACGCGTCTGCGTTGGCGTTTCATGAAGTTGACGACGATCGACGGAACTTCTATTCTCGGGGTCAACTTTCCATGGGATTCCGGAAGCGAAGAGTGCCTGTACACAGCTTTAATCAACGCTCCAGGCGCGCGAGCGCGCGAACGCCTTCCCGTGGAGTTTGCTTCCGCAATATGTAAGAAGGTGAAAACACTGTGAAGCCGAATAACGTACGACGATGACGTAAAGTTGTATCAAGGTCGAAGCGCAAGCCAGCACACGTTTCAAGGATTTCTGACAGCACATTTGCTTCAGTACACATTTGTGCGGTCAAACGATCTGTCCGTAACAGGTATACATGGTGTTTCACGAAAGGTGGACAAATTCGATATTGCGAAAACTACGCGTCGCAACAAAAAAGGCTTGTGTCGTTATGGTCCTGGGCCAGGGGCATATTTAGGAAAATTAATAAAGCTCGGGATACCTAAGTTGTTATTACTTTTGCGTAATTAACTTTTTTAATATTGTGTTTAAGGGCATGGTTTCAATTAGAAAATTGCTCAGCATCATCAAAAAACACTAAATCAATAAATCGCAGAACAATAGAAGGCACGCGAAGCATTTTACGGCTCTCTGAAAAACAGCCCAAATTCGACGGGTTTTAAGTTTCCGGTTTGCTATCGGAGCGCATCTCGGCCCCGGCGGCACCGCGCCCCGTGGAGAGATAGTGCAACCAGCCTCTGCTTCGTCGCGCGATGACGGCGCAGCAGAGGTTGGTTGCACTACCTCTCCGCGGGGCGCGGTGCCGCCGGGGCCGAGATGCGCTCCGATAGCAAACCGAAACTTAAAACCCGTCGAATTTGTGCGATTTTTCAGAAAGCCGTAAAATGCTTTGCGTGCCTTCTATCGTTCTGCAATTTGTTGATTTAGCGTTTTTTGATGATGCTGAGCAATTTTCTAATTGAAACCATGCCCTTAAACGACAATATAAAAAAGTTAATTACGCAAAAATAATTAAAAATCTAATTATCCTGGACTTTAATAATTTTCCTAAATAGGCCCCTGGCCCAAAACCAAAGCGACACAAGCCTTTTTTTTTTTGCGACACGTAGTTTTCTCAATATCTAATTTGTCCACTTTTCGTGAAACACCCAGTATATATAACTTACGCGATGTTATTATCCAGCTCCTTCGCTATTTGGGGTCTCATTTAAAACTAAAGAACCAGAATAGATTTTTTTTCTTTCAATGTGATGAAGGTAAGCATGTACAAAACACACACCCATATTGCGAGCCTGAAAAAATAAGTTGGGATCTCGAACCGCACATGTTAGAGTAAAACTTATTACTCCTTTATTGCAGTGCACGTCAACTGCAGAAACAAAAGAGGGCCCGACGCTGCTTTGCTATCATGTTCTAAACAGATGCTTTTCTCGCTGTACTTTTAGCATATCACCATGCGTGTGATGATTTTCGTCAGACAGCACCTCGTATGCACGCAAATACCATTCGTTTTTATCAAGCCTAATGAGGTTTCTTAGGCCAGCCATGTTCCAAATAAATACAAAATCAAAATCGCATCATTGTGCAAACGATTCAAACTGTTGCGGACGGCATACCTCAGTCATTCCGTGTGCCAATCTAGCGATGCAGGTGAGTTGGGGATTGATTACAAACTGGTAGCAGCGCACAAAAAATACACAGACAGAGAGGAATGAACAGCACGAGCGCCGAACTTCAACTGAACGTTAAATGAAAAGAAAACACCACCAAGGTAAACAACCACACCGAGGCAAAACAACCACATTTACACAAGAAAGAGATAACGTTTTTGAGCAGGTGTCGACGCGATGACGGTGTAATTGTTTACCTCGGTGTTTTCTTTTCATTAATGGTTCAGTTGAAGTTCTGCGCGCGTCCTGTCTATTCCTCCCTTGTCTGCGTATTTTTTGCACGCTGCTACCAGTTTGTACTCAATCTGCGTTCATCGTGTGTTCGTCGTCTGCAGCAGGCATCCTGAGACGTCTCGAGGACCAGAAATTGTCGTCGCAAATATTTCTGAAACAGCCGATTCTCGGAAACCTTCTGTCGTAGTATGTGTGAGATCTAGGCTTGCTGTATCTATTCTTTTCAGACGTTTAGATTTCACGTTCGATTTTCGACCCATTGTTCTTTCGGAGCGAAATCCAGTTCCATGTATTCCTCCATAACAACGCCCCTAGCAACGGTTTGTTTGGAGCAGTGACGTCACACTTACGGGGTCAATCGCTTTGAACAAACAAGAAAAACCGGAAGTACTAACCGCGCAACGCTACTTCCGGTAAATGCTGACTGGCTCGAGTCAGGCGAAACGCTTCGCCTTGCGGAAAAATCGGGTCCCGGACCGAGCCAGGTTTTCCGCCAGCGTCGAGCGGATTTCGCTTCTCGGCCCCAAATTCCGCTCGTCACCGGCGCGGATCCGCCCGTGAATTCGCAAGTCTAAACGACCATTGAGCTGGCAAAGAATCCAATTGGGAGAGGAAGTCTTTTCACGGAAAGTTTAAATGGGCGGCGCCACGATTTCTGGACTTTCAGTACATCCCGTTAAGAATTGATCCTTGACGTTCTTGACCGTGATTGCGTGTTTCGGGATAATGATACTTTAAATTCGAGAGCTACTTTTCGGCGCGAATTTTTTTAGCGATTCGACGTTTTCCTGTGTCTACTATTAATACCGAGCAAAAAAAAGAAAAAAAAGGACGCCGATAAGAAAAAGAAACGAAATGAGTAGTGTGATTCCTGACGAAAAAAGCATCCGCGTTAATAGTCAATACGGGTTGTGTTTCAGGTCAGCGAAGGATACAGCTGTAAATAAAGATGTATTTCCGTGAAGCTAGAGCTTTTGCTATGCAACGTAAAGCTCCAATGAGGACATCTTTCTGTTCTTCACAATTTTGATCAAACCGACTCAGGGGTTACTTTTTAAGGTTTATCGGTAAAAACCGAAAATAAGTGTAACATACTCACGACCTATAAAACTAAGTTTTGGTCTCCACGCAATGATGCGCAGTTGCAACGAAAATTAAAATAATAAAAAAAGAAAGACACGAGAAGCTCTTATTCTTTCTAA
Organism: Ixodes ricinus; assembly: GCA_037355805.1. Classification (NCBI taxonomy): domain Eukaryota; kingdom Metazoa; phylum Arthropoda; class Arachnida; order Ixodida; family Ixodidae; genus Ixodes; species Ixodes ricinus. The sequence goes on along the minus strand of JAZHYW010045115.1, from coordinate 63,370 downwards.
CTCCGAGCTAGAACAGAGGCCTCGTAATCTTGAGATGATCATATGCAGCCAACATTCATCATGGCCCTGCATTAGAGTTGGCAAATCACAAGGCACGTGTTGCTAACCCCAGAGGTTTTCCCCAGATCTAAGGATTTTGGATGTCGTTTCAGGAAATAAGAAATTTGTTCAAATCTAGGGGATTTTGTTTTTCCTGGGGACGTGTTCTTTTGTTTGTAAATATTTGTGCAACATGTAAACCGTTTATTTGTGACATGCCACAAAGGTTTTTAGAGCTGTGAATATTTATACAGAACGTTCAGAGGAATTAGTGGAACACCAATGTGGCATGCTGGGGTACGCATGCTTCCTGTCTGTACACTTTTAAAGAAAGTAAAGTCAGGTGTTGAGAAATGCGCAAAGTGCCATTTGTTCTAGATTTTGCATGAAAAAGTTCTTGCTATACACCCTTATGTTACACGTTGTCTTGGTTCTTTTATATACTATTTTTTCATGTAAACATGTCAGTTAAAATAGAATTTTGCTTTAATCTCTATGACTTATTTCAGTTCTTAGTGCAATAAGCAATATTTTTGAAACGTCCCTATAGTCCGTCGCGAGTCATTTTCGTTTACCTAGTACATGCATAATTATTATCAAGTTTTATTATTTCAAAGGTCAGAGCGAACCAATTTAAAACGTTAAATGGTTACTGAACTGCCGACATCTATTTTCAAGCTAAAACATAAGGATAACCTCAATATTTTCGGGAACAGTCATTTTCCTGAAATCTAGGTATATCTAGGGAAGTTTCGGATAAGATTTCGGGATGAAGTAACCTCGGAGGTTGACAGCAGTGTTGCCAACCTCCGCGGTCGTTTCTTCTCCAATATTTTATCAAGAAAGTCCCTAGATTTATCTAGATTTTCAGAAATTGTGTAATTTGCGTCAATATTGAGATTATCGTCATGGAAGAATAGATTCCTGTAGTTGGGTGGCGATTTAGAGATTTAATTTCCTTCGTGAAAACCTTTTTACGTAATTAAACTTCGTTACTCTGGCCGTTGGTGGTCCCCCGAAAATTGTTGTCTGGTTACCACCCGACAATATACAAAGAAGCCTTGTTCCCGCTGCACTCGGCTGGCACGAGGAGGAAAAAGGGAAGGAACGTGTCTTTAAAGCCCTCTGAAACCCATTAAAAAACAATCCTAGATTTGAACGAATTTCCCTTTGCCCCTAGAACAATGGCGACGAATCCCTAGATCTAGGAGAAAATCCCTAAGGTTGGCAGCACTGGTTGACAGCACTGACCACAATGCACGTTCTGAGATACGGACAATATTAATGTTTTGCTGGTCCAGTCCTTGTAGCGATTGGACAAGAGTTACTATCTGAATGCTCGTCGAAGCATTGATTGTCACGATCCCTTCCAAGCGCTCGCGCAAGTGCTCGTGTCGAATCAATGAGCCGCACACAATTATCGTCACTATGGGGTAATCCCTGTGACTACGTCATCGCGTTTTGCGAAAGAGAGACTAAAATAAAAAGTACACTTTCATCCTTGAAATTACACCGCAGCAAAAACTGATTGCTCAGTGGCTTTGCGTGCGAGTATCCTTGGGTTACACTATACGGGTTGAACCTGAGAGAGAAGGGAGGATACGGGATCGCACGGGGACGCCAGTGCACTGTCCCTTTAAAAGGAAGCTACGTCATGGCTCCCTTTATCAGGAGAACGTTGAAGGTGTGGTGCACAGATCGCGCGCGCCTGGCGTGATCATTGAAGGTACACATCGCGACACTGTTAGCGCGAACACGACATCGGCGCATTTTCGCAATTTATTTCTGAATAGTATTAGCGAGCACGAAATTTTATCGCTTACATTATAGAACTAAATTAGCTCTTTCCGTAGTAATAATAACTTGGATGACATCCCTTGGTTTCAAAGAGAAAAACTGGAAAAGCCGGCGATCGCTTGTTCGCGCTAACAGTGTCGCGCTTTGTACAGACATATTCAGTACAAAACCTCCGATAGGCAGATCGTCGAGTCGGAAACACCCAGATTGCCCTTGTGTAAGATGCACTGCCGGGAAACTCTGAGATCGTAATCCTATATAATTCCGTTCCGACGCTTCGTTTACTGGGTGGGCCGTTTCGACGTTCATCTGTCTGGCGCACCCTTAGTTCCGCGTACGTATTAAGTTACACCATTGTAATTCTACATCGTCTAAAGCGCCTTCGTGCGTTTTCATACATGCAGGACAGAAATAAATTTTGAGGATAAGAATTGCGATGGAGTCGGCCACAGTTTGGTCACATGATCGATAGAAAATGTCATCACGAACCAAATGGGCCGGAAACGTGGAGTCCACTAACTATCGACCAGACTGGCGCCCGTTACTCCTAAAGATCGATTAGATTACAAGTGAAATCACTTGGCCTAAAATGTAATGGATTACTGTTGCAGTTACTCCCGTAAAAAGTAATAGATTAATTACTTCGTTACTTTACTTTAATACTGTTGCGTTACCCCAAAGGAACACGGAAAAGACATGCACTATCTACTGCGTGTTTGAGGGTTGAATGTTTGGTCCCCATCAAAAATAAAACACAAATAAAACACATTCAGTACTATCCACCCATTATGTTAGGTTAGTAATTTTAGAAGGACAAACCTATAAAGTCTTAAAGGACTTAAACAGGTGTTCTAGATCAACGAGTCTTGTGCTGTTGTACCGAGACAGAGCTGAATCCCATGAACAGGCTACGAATGAACATGGGCGGTGGAGGCACGCACACCGTTCGAGTAGACCGATCTCACCAAGCGTTCGGAGCATGCGTGGAGCCGTCATAACTTTAGTTGTCCGAAGGCAGATGGCACTGCTCGATGCAGCCCGTGCCTTCTTGTGCTCTTCAAGCGCAAAGCTCCAGCGAGGTTGCCGCATGCGCAGAAAGACTAAAGTTCCCTCTATGCATTGCGGCATTGGTGGCGTAGCCAAACTGGCTGGTAAGATGGGTACATTAATCCGAGTTTGGCATCGGTGAACTTCAAGACCACGATTCTTTGCTGCATGTTGCCTAAATAAGCGCTGGTTTATCCACTAAAACCAACTGACGGTGAGACCAAGATGCGGTGCTTGCGTCTGGGTACATTTCGAAGACTCCTGCTTGATGAAAGTTCTTACCCGACCAAATGACCCATTTGTCCTTCTTTCTTGATCACCAAATGTATTATAACCAAAACTTCACACAACATATGAATGCAAAATCTTCCAGCTGAACTAAATTTTCCGTTTAAATTTTTTGAAAAAAGCACAATTGTCAGTGAACAGCAGGCGTCCATGTGTCTCAGGCGTTTTCAGCGGCCTTATGCTTTTCAACCCCAGTGTCCAAGCCAGTCACAGTTCATTAAAGAAAACTCGGGCTGCGTTCAGTTTCCCTAAAATATCGGCCTAAGTTCCCTCAGGCGCAATCCGCTGGCGATAACCCCAGCGTTCTCGTTTCTAAGAATGAGGGATCAGCTTCGAAGTCCCAAGCCATTTCGGTTGTGCTCCCCGGCCAGCTTATTGCCTGCTGTGAAAAGTTACTGTTTAAAATGACAGCAAGGTCGATGCTGCAATTTTTTCTGTTCCAATGACTGCTGCCGTCGCACCCCTCATGTTTTTGCCTTACGCATCCGCAAGAGCGAAGTCAGGTGACAGAAGCCAGAAAGCTGGTTGGTCCAACCAGTATTTAGCTTCCACGGTGCTGTCAAGAATGAGCAGGGGCGAGGTCTCATTAGAGCTTTTTCTGTCCTTGGGGTGGGCGTGTATAGGCCGAAGCATCGACAAGCAAAAAAAGGTTTCGCGTAAAAACACACAAAAAAAGAACCTAATTGGTTTCTGGGGCACGAGAAGCAGAGGAGTGGAAAAGGGTGAAGGAGTGTAGAGGGGGGGGGGGAAGGAGCGGACATCTGTGCCACGGTCACTGCGTCCACGGTCCTACACCTCACGAACCCCACGTGACGGTCTTCTGGGCCTTTAGTTTTTTTGTTCTTTTTTGCGCTCGAAGCAGTCCGTTCGTTTTTGAAAAAGTCTAAGCCTGTTGCCTCTATATAAACAGTCGAATCTCCCAGCCAGGCTTCCCGTACGAACAAGTCCAGAAACGGGATCTAGCTGGGCTCTCGTGATTTTCGTGAATTCCTTTCCTTTCCCTCGCCAGCACTTTCTTCGCTAGTCATGTCTTGTGTTACCGTGCTCAAAGCGCAAAGGTCGTTGCATCGCCCTTCCTCCACTCGATTTCTCCCTTTGATGGGCCAGAAGAATTGCAAGGAGTAATTTCCGTAATTCTTTACTGAAAAGGTAATGAGGTTACATCATAAATTACATTTTCAAAAGGTAATAGATTTATTACTAAATTACAAACAAAGTAAATAATTACAGGTGATCCCGTTACTAGTAACGGAATAATTCGAAGTCTGCTATCGATCGCGTGAACATTGACGCTTGGTTAACCACCAAAACGTTTTTGACCTAATCTTAATCCGCGGCTCAAAATGCATGTTCACTAGGGCTGGGCATCGATTAAAAATTTTAACCCGATTTATCGACGCTCTTTAATCGATTCATTAATCGAGTAATCGGTTTCGTTTATTTTCGTGTGCACTAGCCTAAAAAAGTAGAAAAAAAAAGATTGTTTTTCTTTGTTGAAGTTTTGATAAATGACGCAAAGTACAATTTCAGATTTAAAGTCAACATTATAAGTATCTGAAAGCAGTCAGAAGACACCCACATTTATAAATTATTACTTCAACCGCAGAGGCAAGAAAGTTCGTTAATATTCTCCGGCAATAGCGAACTCCTTTGGTTATTCACATTGAGTAAAACTATACGCACTCCGGAGTGCATTTCGGACGAGATGGCTATACGCACCCCGTTAAACTCGTATAAAACGAATGGTCACAACGAGTTTTTTCAGCGATGGCTTAGCATAGGGGCTAAGGCGTCCGCTTTGTACGCAAGTGGACGCGGGTTCGATCCGCGGTAAGCGTACTTTTTTTTTCTTTTTTTCATTGTGTTTTATCGAGGCATAATGCGATGTTTACGACATTTCTTTTTTGCGATAATGTTGTCGACGAAACTTCGCAGAATTAAATGGGACTCCCTTTCCGGAGGTGCGATCGGGGACAGCGGGGCTTGGGTTGCCGGCCGGACGCCGCGAAGCGGTGTGCTACTGGTTACGTTTTGTAATTAGCAGCCAATACTGTGGCCGCGATGCGGCGTGGACGCAGGCGGGGGCCTGGGTTAACACGCTCCCCAGTGATTCACGCGCCGTTCGAAAAGGGGGCCCGACGGGCATGAGGTTCTCGGCGGAGTGCGTATAGCCATCTCGTCCGAAATGCACTCCGAAGTGCGTATAGCTTTACTCATTCACAATAGTGAACAATCAAAGGAATCAACGCTGTGCGAGTGTCTGCGCTCAGCAAAGATTCGCACTACGTGGAAGTGGCCGGGGCAACCTTCTCCCCTTGTTTGGAGTTACAAATATCGCCCTGATAGTTTACTTTAGGTAAAAATGTTCACGTAAAGTTTGCCTTCATACAGGAGTACTGGTCCACGTCTGCGTGGTGAGAGGGTTGCATTTTTAATTTGTTTTTCTACTCGTAAAAATTTAACCGATTAACCGGTTAAAAAAATTAATCGCTTTCAAAGCATTAATCGATAAATCGGTATATAAATCGATCAAGTGCCCAGCCCTGAAGTAATCCATGTTTACGCACATTTAATTACTTTGTGCGTCAAAAAATACAGATTAAATGTTAATTATAGTTAACTGCCTCTTCAATCGTGTCTTCGGTAACAATAAATAAAACATTAAAAAGTAATGAGAACATGACGGAAACGAGGTTAAAGCACTAAATGTTTCGCGTTTTGAATATGTGTTTTTGATAGGTACTTTTTCTTTGGACCTTCTGTCGGCTATTCTACGCTCTTTTTACTCTCTTCGACACAAGCGATCTAGGACAAAGCATGCAGACAGAACGGCGCTCTTTTTCTTATGTCCTAAAAAAAAAAACACGAGAAAGAAAGGGTACAAGAACTATGGCACTTTTATCCGGCTTATTCTATCTGGAGAAAAAAGTACCAACAGAGACACTTAAAAGATATACCACTTAGTATTATGCGGGATATCGGGAGAGCTCCGGTGTCACGGGGGGAATTAAGTCTAGACCCCATAGGGCATGCAGGGTTTGGCTATAACTTTTCTGCTGGGTTTAACGGGTCTTTAGATATGTAGTTTAAGGTTGATTAAAACTTGAACTTCGGTGTCCTGGGTGTAAAACACGGAAAAACTCTTATCCGATTTTGAGTGTGTTACTGGGGGATCGGCGCGTGGCGTGTAGGGAGGGAGAGGGGGGGGGGGGACGAAATGTGCAGCAGGGCATTTTCTTAGTCTGGGGTGGTGCACTGCGTGCCTTTTAAACCGATCGCCAATGGTGACGAATAAACAATAGGGGCAATACCCCGAGCTCTGTCGATATCCATAGAACAAGTTCACTCGCCAAAAAATAAATGCACGCGTTCGCAGTAAGGGAACGAATCGTCTGCTTTTGATTAGACATCGGGTTCGGAACCCGGAACGGGACGGTCGGGAACAACTCCCCCGACCATAAAGCAGGTGGAATGATCGAAGCCTGCGAACAGCATTTTATACCTCTAGCAGTGTACAAGACAGACGTCAGTCTTAGACTTGGTTTTTATTAGTTCAACTCTCCTTGAAAACGGTTTTAATTGTGAGGTCGCTGATGGCATATCGGAACGCAAGGTTGTTTTGGTTTCAATCGCTTGTTCTGTTCAAAAAGCGCGCATTGTTTATTCTATGGTTCACGTCTGTAACCTTGCAGACGATGTGTCAATTATTGACATACTAAGTAGTTCCTTTGATAGCTTCGAGCAGCTAAGTATCTCCAGTGATGAGAATTCTCTGGTTAGTGTTTTTAGCAAATTTTTGAGCTCTGTACCCAGCGTTTCGTGCCTACAAAACTAAGAAAAAAATATCTCTGCTCCTTGGTTAACAGGAGAAATATTGCATTTATCACGTCATGTCCATAGACTCCGGCGAGTGAGACGCTCCCGTGATGCAGTGAATATTTCTTAATTTAGCGAAGCGAAGGAGGAACTTCGACTTAAAACTAACTCAGCGAAGGATTTCTATTCTGGTGTTACACTGCAAAATTTAATGAAAAGCAATCCACGCAAATTTTGGCGATCGATTTTAACCTGTAGTTCTCCTTCATACTCTTTTGCAATTCATGACGTAGCCGGTAGTGACCCACTAACAATCGTCACTACGTTTAATACATACTTGCAATCGGTATTCACGATGGACAATTTCGAAATTCCTCCTTCATTATTGATTCACAGTCTGCAATTTGTGTTGTAACTGCGTGTGATGAGGGCGCGCTAAACATGCCGTTGAATTTAGATACTAAAGAAGCCCTGGCCCTGACAACATTCATAATTCAATTCTTGTTCGGCATTCTCTCTGGAATAGTCGGTACCTCGCTATTTTTTTCAGAAATCGCTGTCAACTGCAACTGTTCCCTCGTCTTGGAAACTTGCAAAAGTCATTCCATTGTATAAATACGTCCACAAACATTTGTTAACTAATTACAGGCCAGTTTTTTTTTTTCAAATCTCATTTATGCAAACTATAAAAGCCCGTTTACACTGTTGCACTCGAGTACGACCGAGAGCGACGAGACCTGTTAAAAGCTCTTAAAATTTCTTAGGACGAAGAACACACTGGCACTCTGGCGCCATCTATGCGGTGACCCTTGAACTGCATTTCACAAGATCGAAGGCTTTGCGGGATTTCCGAGGTCAAATGTGCGTAATACCTATGAGAAAGGCTCGTTTATACACCAACCCATGTTTACAAACAATCCGGAGCGCCCCTAGCGGACGCCACTGGCGCCGCGCATGCGCGAGGGTGGGCAAGAAGCTCGCCGTCGCCCATAAACGAATCATTGAAATGCGATGTTGTTGGCGTTGGCGTGAGTCCCCCTGCCCTTTTTCTCGTTCGAATCGTTGATTCTTCGTCTTCCTGTTAATACCTGACTACTTGAGCGGCCTCAGCGAAATTACCGAGGCTCGTTACGCAAAACTTCGCGTGATTAATCTGACATGCGGCGATTCATTCCGCGTGGACGCCGCAGAATGTACGCTAAAGCCTGAGTCGCATGATGAGATTTCGCTCTCAATTTTCAGTCGCGACATCGCTCGGGCTGCAAAAGCGTGAACCTTAGCTGAGATGGTCGACGTCGATACTGAAAATCGCAAGCAGAATCGGACCAAGTGAATCAGGCATAACAAGTCGGTGATGGCCACCGGCACCAACGATCAACATCTCCTTGTATCTACTGTTTACATCGAGCCTGCTTACTAACCTTCAAACTTAAGTCGTTTGAGGCCTGAACTTACTTCTTATCGCAAGGTCTACGGGCCGACAATCTTACACTGCAGCAGGCTTTGGATGAGATACTGTGTTGGACTAAAAAATGGCAAATGAAACTAAATTACTCGAAAACAGCCGTCATGACAGTGTCCTGTAAAAGAAAGCCAGTTCAATTTAGTTACTTACTTGATGGACAACCAGTAAAGCGGGTCGAGGAGTACAAGTATTTAGGACTTCTTTTTAACAATAAACTGAACTGGAACCAGCATTTAGAACTAACGGTTAACAAAGCGAGGGGCACTTTGTTTGCGTGTCGTAGGAGATTAAAATTTGCTGATTTTGACACTAGACTTATTGCTTATAAAAGTTTTATTAGGCCTGTGCTTGAATATGCTAGTTCAGTGTGGTGCCCTTACACACAAAACGGTATTAACAAGCTTGAACGTATCCAAAAGTTAGCTGCTCGGTTTATTTTTAATGACTATCGTAGAGAAACATCGTCCACTGAATTAGTTAATAGAGCGAAGCTTCAACCGTTGCAGATGAGAGCGAAAATTGATAGATTAAAGTTGCTGTTCAATATCCTTAACGGCACTCTTCATGTTCAAATCTCTAACTAGATACAACCATTATCGACCGGGTCCTCACGTCTAAACCACTCAAGAGCGTTAAAGCAATACAGGTTCAAAAACGACTGTTTTAGATATTCTTTTTCCCTCGGGCAATTCAAGAATGGAACGAGTTACCAAATGATGTCGTCGTCAACACAACTGTTGCTAATTTTGTATCTGCTCTTGAATTTATACTTAATTGAGTGTTCATATATAAATCTGCATCTTGTTCACATGTTTGTACCCACTCCTACCATGGTTCCTTGAGTGGAGCCAGTAGTATTCCTAAATAAATAATAAATAATAAAATGTAGGCCCGTACACCAACATTTGGTTTACGGGCAGGTGTCGTCTAAAAGAGCAGACGACAAGCAGAAGCGTTTGAAAGAGCAGACGACAGTTCGCACGATCAGGCGGCCGTTCGAACTTGAAGACGCACTCAATGTAGTCCGCAGGTGGTCGGTGCAACTTGGCGGTTTTTCGGCGTTCATGTTGGAACAAAGCAAATAAATCTGACGACAACAAGTATCCGTGAAATCAACCTAAAGTGCTTCCTCCCAAGCAATCGTGGTTCGACGGCGTCTGAATTTTCATTTTCACGGCACATATCCACGTTCTCGGATGAAGCGAGCACATGAAAACTGTTCTTCAAACCTTTCTCCACTCTTTTGGTACAGCCCCAGTCGTGGCGTTTTGATGAGAAGGCAGGTGTTTGTCAGATTCCTTTTAAAACAACGCTGGAATGCACGTCTCACATGGGGACTTCCGCCCACAGCCCCAGATTGGAAGTGCGCCCGACGCGCCACCACCGCGCCGTGACGTAACAGAGATGAGTTCCTGTATAACGTTGAAAAACGTTTTTCGAGCCAAGAAAAAAGTATAATGCGCAAGAAAAATAGAAAATATGCCGGACCGCCAAGTTTACACTGCTACCCAATAGACGGCGCCAGTGTGTCCTCTCGTTATAAGAGGTTTCAAGGCACCCAGTTCTAAGAGGTCGCAAGAGTGTGAACGGGCCTTTAGAACAGATAATCTACAAACACATCATGGTGTTCCTTAAACTAACAACATATTGTGTGATCTTCAACACTTGTTTCGACGTGGTCACTCCACAATCTCACAACTCAATGAGTTTACTCATGACATCCCTCAGTCTCTCGAGACATTGGCAACCAAGTGGATATCGACCTATCTAAAGCCTTCGATATCGTTCCTCACTCTAAACCTATGTACAAAATTAATGTGATACCAAACAACCTTTCCTTCGTTAACTGGATATCACGTTCTCTTTCTCATCGCTCACAGTATGTATGTTTTAACTCGTCCAAGCCTTCTATTGTTGATATGTCATCAGGTGTCCCACAAGGCTCTTTCCTTGGTCCGCTTTTTTTTCTTGCGCTACATGAACGATTTACCCGTAATATCGGCACTAGAATACATCTTTACGATGACGACTGCGTTCTGTACAACACAATTAACTCCCATGAAGACCATAACTTCCTCAGCAGTTCATTTGCAAGCCTCTGCACCTGGTGGAACTCCTGGCAAATGACCATAAACTTTCGCAAAACCGTCTTAACGTCTTTTTCTAAGAGTGCGCTCCCTTCCATGTTCACATATTCATTCGATGAATACACACTGGAAAGAGCTTCTGAATGCAAGTACCTTGGTCTTCTCTTCTTGCAAGACATGTCTTGGTCAAAGCACATCGATTCTACCTGTAACAAAACACTTAAAAGACTCGACTATTTTAAACGTGTCCTTCGTGTTGCCCCCAAATAAACCAAACTTCTAACATATGAAACACTAATACGCCCTATCCTCGAGTACGGTTCAATCATTAGAAATCCCTGTAAACACTGTAATATTAACAAAATCGAATCAGTCCAAAAGAAAGCAGTAAGTTTTATTTCCCGTCGCTACGACAGAGATTTCCCCCATCCTCTAACCTCTCTGCTCTACGCTCAAGTCCTCTTGCCAATAGACGTCCAACTGAGAGCCTTAAAGCATATACGGTCTGGTTAACTCACCATGTCTCACCTCATTAGATAAATACATGAGGTTTCACATAGCGTCATCAACAAGGAGAAACCATGACCTTAATATTTCACCGTTTTATGCACGTACTGACATGTTTAAATATCATTTTTTTTCCCAAAATCAATTGAACATTGGAATCATACCCGGTAGCATCCGTTCATTGCCTACATTCGAGTTTCCGTGTTGGGTTGACAGTGGTTGATTTTATTTAACTATGTTTTGTGTTTTTTTCTGTCTTATTCAATATTGAATTAGTATCCCCCCCCCCCCTTCCTGCAAGAGCCCCCGATGGGGCTGCAGTATGTAAAAATAAAAAAAGAACGTCACACTATAGAAAGTCGCCGATCGAGCAATTGCACCCGCGAGCCCTAAACCCTTCGTCGCACCGACCACAACGCGTGTCCGAGCCAAATGCATGCAGACACAACGTACAGCTCGTGTTGAATTTGTGTCTGCGCTGGATCTCGTTAAGGCCGTCGCTAATACATCGTACAAAAGGCAGTCTGACACATGTTTCTTCCTTGTATGGCGGCCATGTCACATTGGTAACAGGAAAGCCGTCTGCAGACGCAGCATACACGAGGCAAACATGCTTTGAGCATTCTTGAGGCATGTCCGCAGCTAATTCAGTCAACGTATCTGCTGCGAACCCTGCGCCTTTTTCTACCATGTGTGAGCAGTGCGGCTCAGGCTTAACATAACGTCAAACTTCCGGTGCACGGGCTTCGCTTATTGTATACGTGATGTTACCACGTGGCTCCACTTCAGTCTCTACTAAGATATTCTCGAAAAAAGTTTTCTGTTGTCACCTCTGTAAAAGGACCCGGTTTCAGTATCATAGCCGTAAAGAAGAGTTATACGAAACGCGGTATAGCCGTCGATTGTTGCGCTTTCACGGGCGGAAGTTATACGACCGGCAAAGTAACGGAGCGTAAACGGCTAGGCAGCGCTCGGCTGCTCCGTTCATTCAGCCAAGTCTAAAGCAACGCGAGAAATTTCGTAGACCGTTTCACCCCCCCCCCCTCTTTCTGCTACGCTCGCTGCAACGAAGACGCCACTTCTGCGCATGCGCGCCGCTACCTTTGCCTGCAGAGCTCCGGATCTCGATAGCGGGTTCCGGAGAGGGTGGTTGCGGGACGGTGGAAGCCATCTACAAAATTGTAGTTCGACTGAGACGTATGGGGAGTGTTTCTTCTAAAACTTAACATATTTGTTTAAAGAAAACATAAAAAAGACGTGAAAGTTAGATTAATGCGGTTTGTGAGGGTGAGTTATGTGGCATGGGGGACATAATATAGGAGGCTAATATCATCGCGATAAGTATAATAATTAAACGAAATTTGGTACTGAACTTTTGATTGAGTGAAAGTTGGTATAATGGTTCCAATTAGAAACTTGCTGAATGTCATAAAAAGCCACGAAATTAGTAAGTTGTTTAAATGCTTTGAGCGTATGGGAAGAGCAGTAGTGCGCTGAAGTAACCATTCGTGGAACAGGCATGAGGCTGTGTGTTACTTTTACGGCTTTTGCTAAAGGAATCTGTTAAGCTTAAAAGAAACACCCTGCATATCTGTCAAACGCGATGAAAGTGCGATAGCACTTGATCGGTCTTGGACAAGCATCACTTCCTATCGAAATTTAGCGGAGATACTTAAACGCTACCTTTAGCAGGAAATTGTGACGCTTTACCATCACGTGACACTGTTGAGTCATGCGACGCTCTGGCGTCACGTCCCACATAAAGTCACAATGTCACGTGACATCAATTTCCGAGCTAACTTTAGCAGGATATGAATGTCACGTGACCCGACGTGGCGGAATGTCAGGTCAAGGGAGGCTGTGACTTCACGTCACATAATAACGTCCCGTGGTCCCCTGACCACGTCGAACTTCTGTGACGCCACGATTCAAAACTGTTCATGACGTCCGTTTCTCATTCTAAATTTATTGGGGAAATTGATCTCACCTGACATCATGACGTCATACGTTCAGAGAAACGTACACGAGAAAGAAAAGCCTGGGGAGGGCAATTTGTACGTAAAGCCAGCGCTTTAAAAACCTCCCTAATATGGCTGCAGCACCTCCTTGCGCTTTTTATCTGGATGAACATCGTGTACCGGCGTACGGTCGCGTATGACGACTGCGTGATGCGTGACCCTGCAGAATAGCAGGGTCACTGCACTGGCTAAGTGCCTTCTCGACAGCATAGTCACCAGACGCCCTGGCTGACTAACCCTTCACTGCCTAACCATACACACAACATGCTTATTATGCTGCTATGTCGCGCACAAAACCGAGGAAAGTATTTAGAAACCAATGCATTCACTTGCATTTTTTTTTGTCGAAGTACAAGTGTTAAATAAACTCTCGATAATTTTCAAACTCCAAGCTTTGTGGTGTTTTGTATATCTGTAATAAAGCATCAACGTTATGGTACAGCGCAGCAATCTCCTCATATACTCATTGACGTTTTAGCGCACATTGAATACTTGAAGTTGTTGATAACACTTTTTAGCAGAGTAAAGTGAACTATGTTCAATGTATTATGTATTTGCGTTTTTTTTGTCATCATTTTGTAATGGCTTCTGGGCCTCGTCAGAGCTGAGCGTGTTTTCTTTTTTTTTTCTTATGTAGAGATTACAGCGTTGTATAAGCTGGAAATAAACACGACTAGGCTAAAGCCCCGAGAGTAGGGATAATGAGAACGACACGACACAGAGGTCACAAACACAGCTCAGGTTGTTCTTTGTTCTGTTTGTTTTCTCTGTGTTCGCCCTTTCACTCCCTTTCTTTCATTTTATTCTGCACGTGAAAAGAGTTTTAGACCTCTGTATCTTGTCATCCTTTGTTCTCCCCATATTCTCTGGACTTTACTCTATTAGGTTCAACCATCACCAGGCCCTTTGCGCCCCGAACTTTCTGCTCTGGAAATAAACTTTTGAGTACAAGCTAACGAGGCTGCGCACTCACTCGACCCCGGGCCGCCGCACCCGATCTCCTTGAGCACGCACTCGGGGTCCGGCTCCAGCTGCCGAGCCCCGGGCCAGTCCACGCGGCCAATCCAGGCGTGGGAGCTCCGGTCCGAGACCTCGTACGTGCCGCCGCCGCCCTTGCGCAGCCGTCGCCAGGCCACGTCCCGGTACTCGAGTTCGCGCACGGACACGAAGCCCCTCCCGCCGGGCTGCCAGTCCAGGAGCACGGCCTTGAGGAGCACGGTGCCCCGGGCGTCGCTGCGACCCGAGCCGCCGGGCAGCGCCGGGAAGCTCCCGTTGAACGCCGCCGACTCCGGGGAGCTGCTGGCGGTCGGGTGGGACGCGGCAGCCGATGAGCGCCACATTGCTGTGACGAGCAGCGAGATGGCGTTGAAGTAGCGGAAGGCGGCGTAGACTTCGCTCTGCGACACATGGGAAGTCAGCCGTGTGAGAGCCGCGCCCAACGCTTACCAAAAACTCGTCAAGCATACCCTTCAAAAACATCGCCAGGCATGGACATTCCGTGACATTCAATGAAGGTGATATCGCACTTGATTATATTTTTTTGAACGAGCAACACTTGGTTATTGAATTTATATTCAATGCGACACGTAATGTGAAAATTGAGAATCTATGAGAGACTTTTTTTTTCGTCATCCATGGGCCTGTTCTTTAGAAGTGGTGCATCATTTTCTCTGAAATGTCTCCGCGCATGCAATCCAGCCATGATATGAGTCCGCGCCTGCTGGATTATTTTACTAATACGGAGTTCCTACCTTACTACGCAGGCCTCGTTCCTACGAAGCGGAGAGGGGAAGGGTTTCGATGATGTGAACACAAGAACTGACCAGTACAACATGGCGACCCATAAGCCCCTTGATTAAATTTACGCCATATAAAATGTTTTAATAATAATAATAATATTAATAATAATACATCCATTTCACATATCTTAAATACACAATAAAGTTACGCGCCTTCAGGGGCGTAACCCAGCAAGTGAAGTGACACCAATTACAAAAGAAAATGCCCTAGGAACACTCAGCAAGCACAAAAGTATGAGAGTAACATCAGTCAAATAACCAGTCAAAAGAAGACAGTGGAACAGTAAAAACAAAATCTCCAAGAGCAATAATTAAAAAAAAACACTGTACAACACAATTACATTGAAAAATTGTTCAAGTGTTTTGTTCTCAACTTTCCCTTAGTAGTTGCTTCAAAAAATAATCAGGGAGTCTATTAAATATACATGGCACCTAGTAGGCACGATCTTTCTTACCATATCTCGTGTAACACCGGGCGGTTATAAAACGATCTCAGCTACGCAAATATCTGCGGGACAGAAGGGGACGTTTGAAATCATTACACCAAAAAAACGAAAGATCACAACACGTTGAAGATGGGGTGAACGAAAATTCGGCAGCTGTAAAGCCTTGAAGATGGCTGCTCCTAATGAAAGATCAAGATGGTATCCGACGCTTTTTAACAAGGTTTTAAGAATTCGGTCAATTTTAGATTTCAAAGCTCCTTTGCAGTTACCAAAGAATCTGATACTATATCTGAGCATGCATAAGCAAGAGCATGTGTAATTGATTTTCTTACGGAAAATGACATAAATGTCCTATTGTTATAAAGTAAGCAGTTGATGCTTCGAAGTTGACCAGATACACACTTTAAATGCGTTGTAAATGAAACTCTGAATAAAAACTATGGCTTAGTACTTTACAGCTTCAACGTATTTCATAAGAGAACACGTACAATTGTGGCAGTTGGATCTGTGTAAAACAAAAGAATCGTCCAAATTCATCTGCTTTACCGGATTCCTGAAGCAAACAGGTCTGGTTTTAGACGCGTTAACAGTGATACAATTCTCGAAGAACCAGTCTATTACTCGCGTGGCGTCGTGTTGCATTACATGTACAACTTGGTGGTAATTAATGTGACTGGAAACAAATAAGGTATCATCCGAATCATGGTAGGTTTTGCAACTAGTAAGCCTGGTTGAGATGTCATCAGCGAAAAGATTGAATAACATAGACGACAAATCGATACCTGTGGCACACCATCTTTAAACACAACCCGATCACTTTTAAAGTTTTCCATGGATACCATTTGAGAACGGTAAGGAAAGAAATTTTGAAGTAAGGAAAGATATGGTCTACGGAAGCCGTAGTTTTGCAGTTTAAAAAGGAGTACTTTGTGGTTGATCGTGTCAAAGGCCTTTGCAAAATCCGAAAAAAACACCACATGAATAAAAGTTTTGTTCAAAAGCCCAATGCAAGAGGTGACAAAAATCTTCAAGCAGAGGCTGGGAACCCTTCTAGTGAAAACAAACAAACAAACATATATGTTTGGCGACAGCAGGCTCGAATTTTCAATGAAGCCGGACGTCACAGTATGCATAGGCCTTTTTTAAATTTCCCCAATGCAAGGCAAGATGGAAATTGGGCGATAACATTCCGGTTTTTCAGGAGTTCGTCCAATAACAATTGGTTTAACAATAGCAGTCCTTGAGTTACTGGTGATTACACCAGAACCAAGGATCTTATTAAATATGGTAAGAAGCACGTATTGAAGATGGCTAATGTTGCGGTGGAGGTCAATATTACGAATGGCATCAATACCAGAAGACTTATTGCATTTTAAAAAGAAAAAAATTAGCCCAGTGTGTCTATAGTGAGAATGAGAAGAAACGCAAACATATGCCTACCGGTATTAGGACTTGAGCTGAACGATAGGAAATTATCATCCCTTACAATGCCGAATGAAGCAGCAAAAAGTTTTTTAAAGTCGTTGACAACGGATTGAAGAAGATCGGAACAAAAGTGTTGTTTGAGAGAGTCAAGGAGGGATTTTTTTCGTTCCACGTTTTCTAAAAGAGTGAAACAACTTCGATGTCTCGCGTGCATTCGAGCTTGATTCGTAAACGTTTTTTGAAAGTAGCGTCGTTTAGCAGACATAATGATTGCACTGGCTTTGTTCCGAGCGATTCGAAACTGTGCTCTTATAGTTACTGTTTTTTTTTTGTGCATGACGGCAACGTAGCAACAAAACATCATTTTCCTTCATTGCTGTCATTATGTCAGTATTAAACCAGGGCTTATCATTTCGTCGCTTGAAATTACATTTTTTTCTTGAGGTAGAATAAAATGGTTAAAAAATCGCAGCGAAGTCACTGTAAACGTGGTGGGGTACAACAATCATTAGAAATTCATTCCAGTCAAAGGCACTGACCAAAGTATGCAATTTTATTGTATCCATACCAGTATCTATAAGTATTATTAATAATAATAATATTAATATTATTATTCAGAATATCAATAAATCTTTATTTTTACGTGCCCACGATCAACTTTACACTCTATAGAACCTTTTCATGGCAAATGCCACCAGGCGGTGCTCCAGTTTTTTTACTTCACAGAGAAGTTCCGGTTCATAAATATAATGACCAAAGCCCACCTTGACACCTCTCCTTTAAATGTCGATGAAACGTTTAATCATAAATTTTCCAGGCGAACAGCAAAAAGAGCGAAGAAGCGGGATACTAAAAAATCTGTGAAGATTTTTTTAGTATTTTTGTAAACCATCTTGCCTCCTCCAAGACGTTGTACTGCAGTGTACTAGAATACGGGGTAGTGCGTTGGACGGGCGCGAGTTGACAATGAAAACTTGTGAGGCTGCGCGTGTAGACAACAATCGCGGCGGTGCAGTCGACAGATAGCGGCAGTCCGCACGTGCGCGTGTACGCGGTGCACGAGCACAATCACCACCATACTGACCCTAGCGCTGATGCGCCGGTGTCGACACCTATCGCGATCTCCACCACATGCCTCAGGCGAGTCGCTCCGGCCCCAACACTACCCCGTATTCTGGTACACTGTAATTGTACAGCGGAAGGCCCTCGTTAAATCTCCAACTTTGTTGTCCATGTAGCATTTATGATTTCTAGCACTCGTGACATAAGCAAGCTCGACAGGCTTGTAAAGACAGCGTGAACGGAAGTGGCTTGGGTCGCAAGCGGAGTTCATGCTTCTAAAGAGCAAAAGGGTTGATAATGTGGCGCAGAAAACGCAAACTAATACACAGTTCGACTTGGTGCGACTGGATTTGACGACCTTGTCGAAGCTTTGAAGCTTTGAAAGGGTCTAAAATGGCGATCACCATGGCACCCGACAGCGACGAGCCAATCACCTTGAGTGGTTTTGTCGTCTGTATGTTGGTATTTGTTTGTGTCCGGCTAGCAGGTGGAAGGCTACTTTCCCAGATCCAGTGACTTTAGTTGAACCGACATCTTGAAAGTACAGGCCTCATATATTATCCGCTTGGTAATACCTTTAACTTCTTCCTTCATCAGCCTCAACGAAGGCCGCCATTAGTTTAGTAAGATGTCACACACTGAGATGACAATAGTGATCAAAGTGGCAAGTGTGGATTTCGAAAATAGTTTATTGGAAGCGCGCAATCTGATTATTGTCACCATGTGTGAGGTACTGAGACAAAGTATAAATATTTCAAACTGAAACCGATTAAATTGAACATAAAGAAATCACGTTGAATGTTACTGATAAGGAACTAAGCATCTGCTTCAAAAAGAAAATCATGGGAAGAGCACAATTTGCTTGTTACCTTGTGTGAGGGCACTGAGAAGAAACGAAAAGAATTGAAAGTGAAATCAATTAAAATTGAGGCGAGATTCACGTAACTATCTCACGACAAAAAAAGAAGTACACGCGACGAAACCTAAAAACAAATTCGTATCCGCGAAACAAAATGATCCCAAGTTTTGTAATGTTTACGATAGACATAACTTACGAACGTCTTAGCTTAGCAAAGTTGTAGAATCTTAAGATTTCCACGAATCTGTGATTACAAATTACTTTTGATTAGTAAACAGGCCTTTTGGTTGTCAGCAATAACTTCAGCTCACTACTTCGGTTGTTGCTGGAATTCAAAAGCAACGCATAAGTTCAACACAGATGCATCGCCTTATTATGATTGATGTAGAACTAAGCATCAACACTAGCATGTTCCAGCTGTATTGTTTTCATTTAATTCGTGATTGCTCCAAAGTCGTAAGTGTCTTTCGAAATAAATGTAACTAATCCAGGTAAGACGCGGCAACACGCCCGGGTATGGGTTTTGGGCTTAACAAGCTTAAGCCTATGCTAAGGAAGCGCAGGGCGCGGCTTTTATTCCAAGGCTCTCATTTCCTGAATTGTTTTTCGGCATTCTGATTGGCAGCGATACTAAGATGCTCAAGATTCGCCATACTCTGCTAAGCTGCCTAAGCTGCGAGTGACTACAGTGTCAATAAAGGCTCTCACCGTGCTTTGCTTCGTTTCTTTTGGGGAGAAGCATAGAGTTGTTTCAATAAACGCTAGGGGCTCAGTTGGCGCTAGTGTCTACGGTACTTCCGGTTGCGAATTGAAGCAGAGAGCAACCAGTCTGCTTTTCCAGTCTTCCTGTGTATTCCTATGGGAAAACGTACGAGATAGTTTTCGCTTCGCTAGGGATTAATAGATATCAGCGCGATTTCTTTACTCGTAACGGGAACTATGTAGCTTTATTGACATTATAAAAGTGTAATTTATTAAGTGATTGTTCTTTTTATTACTGAGCGATGTTTAAGTTAGCAAAAATTGAGGCCCAGGTCTATGTTGTATGGCATGATATGTCAATACAAGCAACAAGCAATAGAGCAACAACAATCGTATTTATTTCAGAGCAACAACACTCGGTTACTGCTTTATTTTGATTATTTATGCACATTTTGTTACTAATCCAGTACGTGTTCTTCGTTCCATAACTACATTCTTCGTTTTTGTCGTCGGTTTTGATTGTTTGATTTGGTACATATTAGCATCCTTTTGGTGTTTTGTCAAGCTAATTCACTCTGTGTGCTTTATAGCATTGACTATACTCATAAATGCGTGCCCTATAATAGCAGTCTGCAACTTCAGCTTGCATTATACGTTTGTATTGGGCAGTTTTAGCGCAGCGTTCGACGCCATGAATTCTAAAGAAAAACACTCCGACACATATTTTTGTACATCCGATTGTAAAGCGCTCCAAACGTTTTATTCTGTCACCACACTAAGCAATATTCGCTCTTATAATCGAGCGCGAAGAGAAAACGCATTTGTATTTTTCCATATGAATGTGTTACCGGAAGTCAAATTTAGACTGGTTGCTGTGTGCTTCGAAATGCAACACCGCTCTAGCGCCGCCTGAGCCTCTAGCGTTTATTGTAATAACTCTATAGGGAGAAGATCGAGGAGTGGTGTTCCCTAGCGGCCACCTCTGGAACTAACCCTGTGTGGTAGACAAACCCATCGGCCGCAGTCATTAGTGCATTCGATGCCATGGAAGACGACGACTCAAGGCTCGTGAAAGGTATGTACTACTATTCTTTTCTCCTAAACGCATCTATATAGAAGTAATTTGGTTCCCTCTAGCGTTCAATATCACCGAGGTCCTCTTGGAAGGCAAAACAAGCACGTGAGTGGTCACGCGAGGGCGTGCGTGGCCGGCGCGGCGTCCGTGTTCTTTTTTAATGATACGCGAAACACGCACTTCACTTTTCAGTTGTCCTACCTCTCGCGACAATCACGAACCACATCGGCGAAAGCAAGTTGTGCCTCATTGAAAGAGAAGACTTGCGGAACTGCAGTCGTGTCATCGAGTGCAGCATTGCCCCAGAGCCGACGATCGAAGCCTTCTGCCGACAGAAAACCGATGAAACCTTATACCCGGTTAAAAAAAAATGCTTCGAGCACGGCGCTACGCAGCAGCTGCGCACCATATCGCCACAAACCACAAACAAATATGCAGCAGGCGTGGAAACGATGCGGAGATACGCTAGGCGAGTGCTAGCGTCGGTGTTGTTTGCCACGCAGAGATTCTTTGTAGTGATGATGATGATAATGAAACCGCGACCCCTATAGTTAGATCTCCGCACCAATAGTGTTCGCTTGACCGGGAATGGAGAGAAACTATTTGGATGATATAAGTCACAAGTTCAATCGTAACTTACAAAGATAGATTTTTTTTCGGTTTTGAAATTATATTGTACTATAATGTCAGTACAAAAAAATGTTTACGAGGGTCTCGCTTGCCGGGGCAAGCGAGAACCTCGTAAACATTTTTTTTTCACTATTGGGAGTCTTTGTAATTTGATACTTTAGATAAACACTAGCTATTTTAAACACGGTAATCATTAACAAAAAAAGGTGAGCGAAAAGATTGTGGGTGAAATGCTGACATCGTGGAAACCCGATAACTTGTTTGTTCCTCGCTCTCGGGTTTCCACAATGCTGATATGTCAACATATATATTTCTTTTTAAGGTAAAAATATAAAAAAAGAATAACGCCCTCCTCTTGTTAAAAAAAGACAACAGGAACTGAAGCTCCGAGTTTTTTTTTGCGTTTTTTCACGTTGTTTTCACAACGGGAACAACGGGGAAAAAAAATCAACCCGTAGAGCTACTATACGACTTCTTTCTTTGAGTCTGTTTAGAATATGTTTTTTAAATAAATTTTTCATGTTTTTTTTTTTGCCCGGAGGCAATATTGGGCGTTATGGCGGCAATATTCTGGGTTACGATATGACACACGTCATCATACGTCCCAAGCCTCTGATGTATATAAACCAAGACTTATTTAGATTTTTCAGATGTCTATGGCCATTTCACGTCATCACATGGACAGCGTTTTAATACAAACCATAATTTGTCTAGCAATGCTGGTATTTACCTTATGGAAATATTCGAAACCCTACTTCTAGGAATTCGAAAGCCAAATCCAATTATTATGTCAATCATTATTGGATTCGATTTCGAAACATTCGGACACACTACTTCTTTATGAACACGGTTTTCAAAGCTTGGATGCATTGAAAGAACTGATAATAAATAATTTACGCAAAAAAGGGAGGATTAAACAACAAACATTTATAGAATAACATAATTCTACATAATGGGGAAAACAGCTAAGAAAACGCGGACCACGAAGAGGAACATACATGATAGGACAATGCTGTACTCGCAGCTGAAGAATTTTAATAAAGGAGATAAAGACAAAAAAAAACATACAAAGTATCTTAAAAAAAAATCATGTGCCCACAAGATGACCGAAGGTTTCAGAAAACAAATTGGTAGATTGAAGGAGTGGGGGTTCCCGTTGACACTCTTAGAGGAAAAAGCCAGCTCACTTCTTAAAAAATTGCGGTGGCTTAGCTCGGCTATGCCAGGATATACGTAGCGTGAGCTTATGCGCACAAAATGAGTGGCGCTATCAAGCGGCTCCGGTGCAGCGTCAGACTTGGCTATTGCGCAACGGAGGCGCACAGCTGGGCACGCGCGGCGCCAGTGCGTCTGCCGCGGCTATGATGTCACTCCTCTGGAATGCGAAGACCGGCGAGGCGGAGCGCGTGGCGGTGGCTTCGCGTGGCTCTCAAAATGAGCCGTGCTCATTATGCGAGCCGTGATCATTATGCAAAGCGCGCGGCGGCGGCGGAGGAGCCACCGCCGCCGCGCGTCGCTCGCGCGTGGCGCGTTGCCACGCGGCTTTCATAATGAGCACGGCTTATTATGAGAGCCACGCGAAACCGCTGAACCTCGGCCAGTCTAGCTAACGCTACAAAAGCTAAGGGGTAGAGAGAGGACGAAGCCGCAAAGGGAAAAGAAACGTGTGGTAGTGGTCCCCTACCTCCGCCGCGTTTCCTATAACTTGAAACAAGTTGGTGGTGGATATGGAATACCGGTAGTGTTTTCGGCGCCCCAAAAATAGGCCAGATATGTTCCAGGTTTGGGGCGCGGGTAGATGGTCGTTCGAGTGCGAAGTGCACCGAGGCGCACAAAAAACTTTTTGTCACTTGTGTTTCGTATGTGGTATATAAGATAGCTTTGTCATGTAACAGGTGCTACGTAAAGCAAACAGGAAGATGTTTGAATGATAGATTACGAGAACATTCATATTCGCTCGGAGCCACGGTTGGAGGGCTTTTGCCAATTCATGCATCAAGTGCAAATGTCGGCATGACCTTGGCAGGGTCACCGTTCTGGGTGCACACAAGGATAGGGTGACGAGAGAGATTATAGAGGCCTTCCACATTTCGTGTCATTGTCGTTCATGTGTTAATAAACCTTCATTGGCACTGTCAGAAAAAAGGGATATCCTTCCTGCGGGAAAAAAATAGTCACATAGTGAACGAGTTTATTGACACGCTTCATGGCTGACGAGAATGGTCCTTTTGTCTGTATGAAATCTTTTAAGATGCTGTGTATGCTTTCTCTGTCTTTATTTCCTTTATTAAAATTATTCAGTTGCGAGTACAGCATTGTCCTGTCGTGTATGTTACTCTTTGTGGTCCGCGTTTTTTGAGCTGTTTTTCTCATCATGTATAACGTCAAGGCACTGGCCGAATTCACCACCTTATCATAATAGGATTCTCATTTAAATAAAAAGTTGACAAATAAAAGTTTTATTTCTTTCTTTGTACTTTAATTAAGCAATGTAATGATTCTAACATTGAAACAAATCGCAGCTTGTAGTATTTACCGTGTGTATGTTGGGAAAAGAAGTAGAAAATACCACTGTTTTTGATGTCGCGGTTTTCTTGCGTAAAATCAAAGCAAGAAACGGGATTATTTCGCGATTCGCAGCCGCGAGTGGCAGGTATAGAAACTGCGGCGTGGCGTCAACCCAGGTGCCAATTGTAATAAGTTGGCAAGATATGCCCTTATATGCTTAATCTAAAGCTGAGTTTAAAAAAATTGCCGTTTCAACCTGAATATATGCGTTAAAAGTGTCGTATCCTATGCACATTTTTTGTTATGCTACGTACTAGTGAAGCTATGCGCCTGAGGCACCTGATACCATTCCTTCTGCTCTGCAATGCTCCGCTGCTACGGCGATGGGGTCCCATCAGCATGTGCGGCAATAGACCTATTGCTATACTCTGTTTCACCTTGATGATGTACCGCAGGAAAGGCTACTGGCGCGAGCTCCTTGCTCTAGGGCACATCTCGGCGGCACAAGCTCTCGTGCGTTAAGAGCAGCTCCCAACGCTGTGAGCTCGCGCTTCTAGCCTTCTCTGCGGTACAACATAAGGTGAAACGGAGTATAAAGAACCAAAGCATCAGAGAGAATGCAGAGAATGGTGTTCCACGCGTCGCACGTGCTGGCGTCCTCAGTAGTAACTTTTCTAAAGCAATAAACTAAAACAAATCGCATCTTGCACGCGCGTTTATCAACGCTTTATTTTGGTTACTTACTTTGAATATTTTATACGGGGAAGGCTTGCCATAGCCTCCTCTGTACTCACAAAGCTTGGCAGTTTGACGACGGAGCAATATAGTGTCCGGTCGCAAATTTGAAGCGGGATGATCTGGTAGCACAGAGAATCAAAGAGCCATTTCTCGGGAGCCTGGACGTCAGCGCACAGTTTTTTGCTGCGGCGAGGACCCGAACAAACTTGTTTGTTTGTTTCTTTAAATCTTGGGAGAAGTCTTAATGCTTGGGAGAAGTCTGTTTCGGCGCCTCGCCGCAGCGGTGAGCCAGTCACGTGGCTCTCCTCTCATTCGTTGTCTGCCGCTCCACCTTTTCCATTTCGGCGGCCGCTTCTCATGGGGATCTGCCAGGCTTAGTCAGTGTATACGAGGCAGTGGGCATGCGCGTGAGGCGCGTGGAACACCATTCCCTTCATTCTGGTTGATGCTTGGGTAATTTAGCAATAGGTCTATTGCTCAGAGGGGGATCGGTGGCCGAGTGGGCTAGCGTACACCACCTCGGAGCACGTGGAGCGAAAGCTCGCACTGCAGAACCCAGGGATCCTGGGCTCAATCCCCACCCCTGCCCGTTTCGATCTGGATGAGCATCGTACCGGCGTGCGGTCGTGTATCACGACTGCGTAGTGCACGTTAAAGACCCCAGGCTAGCGGTTGTACTGCACTGGCTAAATTGCTCATCTACAGCGAGTGACTCGTCGCAACTTTAAAGATGGCTGGCCAACGACTCGCTGTATAAATATCCACATAACCCCCCCCAATTATAGCTCAGAGCAGTGTATAGAGAGAGTTTGGTCAATGGGAGGCGCGGACAGAGCCAGGGCGTGCACAAGACGCAGAAAGAGGGTTTGGCATGCTCTCTTGGCCAACCAGAAGCCGAAAAGTATCCCCTAGTGGTGGTAGTGAGAAACAGTTTTTGTCATAAGTATATGGTTTTAATGAGCGCGTAAGATTTGAATGTGGTATCCCTTCATGATTGAAAACAGGTGCACGTGATGTTTCGATCATGATTAAGCAGAAAGATGTAAGAAACGAATGTGCCGCACAACCCTGTTTTGCGTTTTGCTCGGACAGTGTGTGACCGGTCGGACGGCAGATTCCCGGCCCTCGGTGCCTGGCGTACGGATTATGTCGATTGTTCCTCTAGTTGCTCTCTTCCACCATGATTGTGGAGAGGAACGTAGGCAGGGGGTGGCCCATGGGGCCCGCCCCCCCCCCCCGAAATCTTCCATTTTGCTGGGGCCTCCTCTCCCCTCCCCCTCATGCAGCATTTTGTCACAAGCGCTTCTCCCCCCCCCCCCCCCCCCAAAAAAAAAAAAAAATCCTGGCTACGTGCTTGATTGTGGATGGCCGTGATTGAAGCATCACGTGCATTATATTTTGACACTCTAAGAAACGCCTACGGGTCTACTTACATGCAAACCACTCGAAGAGCCAATCTCTGCGATCTACGAAATAAGCTCAGCGAGTGATGAGCCGGACGATTCGTTTATACCTAAAAATTATGTCTGCGCTGTGGTATTACACAATGCTAGGCATGACGCTTTGCATTGCGTAATACCACAGCGCAGACTTCATTTTGGGTGTAAACAGATGCTCCGCCTCATCCGCTGAGCTGATTTCGTAGATCGCAGAGATTGCCTCTTCAAGTGTTGTACAGGTAAGTAGACGTGCAGGCATTTCTTAGAGGGCAATCACCGAGAGTTACTTCGATGCACTTATTCAGTTTGTTTCTCACGACCACCGCCAGGGTATTATTTCCGGCTTCTGGTTGGCCACATTCGAACATGTGAAGACGCCCTGGAACACGCCAAGCCTGCTTTCGGCCAATGGCGCCTCCCTCATTTGTCTCCTATACTTCGCAATCAATGACCATTCTCTACATACACGGCTCTGCTATAGCTTGTGTGCAACTGCTCAGCTCGTGCTGACCGCGAGCTTCCGCAGTTCTTTCGCCAGTTGCGCTCCGCACCACCAAGATTGCCGGTCTTAGCAGCCTATTAATGGGAGCTCGTTGGAGCATGCGCTCTAAACATCGCTCTCAAATATCGCGTCCAGTGAATATTCCGTTCACTCTTATTTCAGTACTTAACGAAATGTGAATGTTGCGAGGATGTAGTAATGCCGCTGCTACGGCGACCACCAGTTTCATATTCTTCAAATCGATATCTTAATTGTGAGCCCGAAATAACTTTGGCATCGATACTTCATAGGACACACGTAAACGTCAACGGTCACTCTTAAAGGGGCTTGTCTAAATGTGTTTTTGTACATGTACCACACAAGTGAGACGAGGAGTGGAGGATGCGTCTAACATATCGATAATTTTCTTTACACCAGTAAAACGAACTGTTTTTTTTAATGATTTTAACGAACATGTTAGCTAAGGTTTGAATCATATTACTAATTTGGCTGTCAAAAGGGGTGTTAAACGTTAAGGAAAACTTAACTTTTCAAAGAACTTTTATATCAAACCGAAAACAAATTTGGGGTAAAGGGTATGTTTTGGAATTACTAATGACAGATTTGCGAAAACTATGGTTTATAGCCAACTAACAAATAACCTCGGATGTTTTAGGATTAGGCAGATTATCCATGAGGATTTGCACATCGTACATTTAACAATGAATAATATTGTTTATCTGTAAATCTTCTAGGACAACTTCGTCAATATAAATGATATTACTTATGCACTCACAAAGGAGTGCTAATATATACAGGGTGATTCAAAATTATTATTTGTATTTCATGTCATACTGTTGACACCGTGAGCAAAAATACGAAACTCCATAAGAAACGTAAAACTGTCTTTTAAAGCTTTTTTTCATTTTTTTTAACGCTCTACTTATTGAATTTGATTTCTGAGAGGAAGTATGATATCAGACCTCCAGATATTTACGATTTAATACAAGGTTATATGCACAGTTTTTTTTAAAACAGAATCCAATATCAACGCTGAACTTTTTTTTTTGATGCAACAACCTGATAACCGTTTTATTGTATTTCTTTGTGTGTTAGTGGACATGTATTGCGATGACGAAAATAATCCCTGAAG
The DNA here is from genome assembly GCA_037355805.1 of Ixodes ricinus. Classification (NCBI taxonomy): domain Eukaryota; kingdom Metazoa; phylum Arthropoda; class Arachnida; order Ixodida; family Ixodidae; genus Ixodes; species Ixodes ricinus. The sequence continues at coordinate 35,989 of JAZHYW010045115.1, read as the reverse complement.
AAGGTAAACAAGGTGGACAAAGGCCAAACACAAATCTCCTGGTCGACTCAGTTGTTGAAGCGGACAATTGGAAATTGAAAGGATCCCCTGTTTGATACAAGGACAGACGGATTTTTTGGGGCGCGCCAGTCACCTAGCTGTGTTTGGATACTTGGGTTTGTCTTTTATTCCCCTTGTTTCCCTTCACCAGCGATTTTTTTTCATTATTGAACAGCTCGCCTGCATCTTTGCAGTAATTGCATTATCATCATAACCCTAAAGTGCGGTCCTCTCACTCTTGTTGGTGTTGGACCGGTGGCAGGTGATAAAATCCGTTTGCTCTACTGATGTCTAGCTCCTGGTTGGCACAGTTGGGGAGCGCTTTATTGCAAATGGAGAGGTCCCTTGTTCGATACCAGAACGAGACGAATTGTTTCGGTCGCGCACCATGTCGCCTAGCTGAGCTTGAGATTTATGTTTGTCCTTCCTACCCCTTGTTTCCTTCTTCAGGGATTATTTTCGTCATTCTTGTCCAGCTGGCTTGCATCTTTGTATCAATTGCATTATCATAATGTGTTATTATGTTTTGTTCCTCCTCCCCTTTATGTAAGTCCTCATGTGGGCAATTGAAGGGAACATTAGATGAAAAAAATGTGTTTACAAAGTTAACTATTAAGAAGTTTTTTATTTAAATAATACTATCCGACTGGGTTGAAGTAATGTTAAGAGACAGTTTTCTGCACCAAAGCAATGTGAGGAGAATGAAAGAATTACAGGGCAATGTCAGTATCGAATAATGACACGAACCGTGGGGTAGCGATTAAAGAAAAGAGGATGAAGTTTATTGTAGCGTCCCTTAAATAGCCTGCGGTGGCGCTGCCTACGGTGCAGCAAATTGCCAGCGTAGCAGCACCGTTAAGCGGGTTTCACATGCAGCGATTTTGGCCCTAGAGCGGCGCTCGTGCCGCCCAATTGCTGCTGCTGGCCAGAGCGCCGCGACGGCAGAAATCGCGCCGCTCTAGGGCCAAAACCGCTGCATGTGAACCAGGCTTTACAGCTCCCTTTCTTTATGAGGTATGGCGAGAACAGTGAGATTTCCGGGTGCTGTTGAGAGCGTCCATCGTACCACAGCCATTGTGGGTGGTTGTTGTGCGCGTGTTGTTCGTCATGTGGCAATTAATTGATCTGTAGAAAGCGGGCCTGTCTGTCGCGTGACTGCTCTGCGAAGACGTTTAAAGATAAGTTTCTTCGCTTTCTGCTGAAGGGCCGGACTAGTAAGCAGGGTCTGTGTCACGGGCCTTGGAGTGGTCGGAATCTGGCCCAAAATCTTCGTAGGTGGGACGGAGGTGCACCCGGTTCCTTCTTAATTCGTGTCCATCCTCGGTGCTTACTAGATATGAACGCGGAGCTACACCTCGTTTTACATGAGCCTTTCTGTTCCACCTGCGATCGTTCCGTAGTTGCACGACTTGACCTTCAGCAAGAGGAACTTGTGTTGATCCCCAATTTCAGCGCTGAGAACGATTATGTAGTGGTGATCAAGCCGGTGGCGCAAAGGACGGGCATGTGAGACCGTAACCTCCGACCCATGAGCAGCTCGCTCGGGCTCCGGCCATTGTCCAGGGATGTTGATCTGTAATTTAGGTATCCAAGCCTAAAATTTTCGTTGGCGTCAGTCGTCCTTTTCGAAATTATTTTAACTATCTTAACTCCTTTCTAAGCGAGCCCGTCTGACTGAGGAAAGCGAAGGCTTTATATTGGGTGCACGAAGTCATACTTGTGAGCGGATTGTTGAAACTCGTGCAAGGAAAACTGAGGGCCATAATCTGAGCACACTTCAAGTGGTATTCCATTTCTTGCCAATAAGCTGCCAAGCTTCTTCACCACAGCCACTCCAAGTGACCTCGCGAAGTTTTCCGACTTCCGGAAAGTAGGAGAAGGCGTCACAGGCTATGAGGTAAGAGGAGCCAGCGTACTCAGAAAAGACCAACGCCAATCCTATTCCACGGCAGGTCGGGAGCTGACCGCATAAGCAGTGGTTCACTCGGCAGCCTATACGCGTGCTGCTGAGAAATCCTACATCGCTGAACAAGGGACGGGATGTCTTCATTGATGCCAGGCCAGAAAAACTAGTTCTCTTGCCCCGGCCTTGCACTGTTGATGTCGAGATATCCATCGCGAATTCTTTTAAGAACTGTTTTTCTCATGCTGTGAGGAATAACAACTTTCGTGCCCTTAAAAAGAATAACATCTTCTATGGTTAATACCCCGTCAAAGGCCCGGCATAGGCCTTGGGTAAGTCGCTAATGTTCAAGGCTATCAATTACTTTTTCAAGAGTTTCATCACTAGAGGTCTCAGCTATTAGCTTTCCAGTGTTTTTGAACTGACCATACTGTGTTCAACCCCACAGCATGTAGCTTGACATCAGATTTTGAATGATCTTCCTTCTTACTCCTTAAAAATGCTCTTGAAAGGGCATCAGGGACGATTAGATCATTTCCAGGAACAAACTTCCACTCAAAGTCGTACCTCATTAGTCGCAACGAGAACCTGTGCATTCGGGGGGGGGGGGGGGGGGGTTATGTCACCCACAGACTTCTTTGCTATGGCGATAAGAGGTTTGTGATCCGTTTCAACTAAGACCTTCTTCCCGAACACAAAATCATGAAACCTCTCAAGTCCGTAAGTGACTCCCAGAGTCTCCTTTCTGATCTGGGAATATGTGGTTTCTGTATCTAAAAAGGCTCGCGAGGCGTACGCCACTGGCTGCCACCTTGTTTCGTGCAGTTGCATTAACGCAGCCCCTTATCCGTATTGTGACGCATCGGCCAAGGTTCTCACTGGTCTTGCAGGGTCAAAAAGCGCAGGTGTCAAAGCGGTCATTAGGATTGTCTTCAATCACTCTCACTCCGTTTGATGCGCACCCGTCCACTAAAATACATTTCTATCATTAATGATGCTGCGTAATATGTTTGTTTCGGACGACAAATCGGGTATAAACTTGCAAGAAGAGATTATAAATCTCAACAAACGCTAGCCTCATTCTCGATCCCTGGCGTCGGAAATTTGTGAACACCCTGAACTATGTCTGGGCTTGGTGTGATTCCGTTCTCATTTATCACACCTCACAGGAACGAGATTTATTTGCATGATAATTCACACTTTTCTAATCTGAGTGTGAGACCTTGTCGCGTTGCTCGGCTAAACAGATCCCGTAGATGTTCACTGTGTTCGGGCTCGGTTTTTCCCCAGAGAAGTATGTCGTCTATATACACTCGAACGCACGGCAAACCCTCAATTATTTCTGACATTACTTTCTGAAAGACTTCAAGCTGAGGAAGTGCCAAAAGGTAGTCGCGTATACTGATACCGCCCAAACGGAGTGGCAAACGTGCAAATGACCGCGGTCTCATCGTCTACCGGTATCTGATATGAAAACCGGTGCTAACGTCAATGATAGTAAACCACTGTGCTCCGCAAAGCTCCGCTTCTATGTCCTGGCGTTTCGGAAGCTGATAATGCTCAAGCTTCACCCACTCATTAATAATATGACGAGGGTCTAAACACACTCGAATGTTCCCGTCCTTTTTGAGCGCGATCACCAAAGGGCTTAACCATTTGGTGGGCTTGTTAACCTTCCTGATGATTCCGGCGGCTGTCACACGTTGCAGCTCTGCCTCACAAGTGTTGTCGCAACGCTTGAGGGACCATTCGCGATGGTTGTACAGCCGGCTGGGCTCCTTTCATGGGATAAGTTTTCATGATGCGGCTTAAACCATTGAATACCTCCGGAAAGTCAGGGACGACTGCGTTGGTGTTGTCGTTGACAGCTTATATGCGGTTTACCAAACCAAACTGTTCGCAGGCTCGTAGTCCGCGAATCAAATTACGGGATTTCTTCACTACAAAAAAATTCTATAAGGCCTTGTCTGTTGTTGCATGACACCATCTAGTTGATATTTCCTTTGTGGGAAATCAGCTTTGCCGTTGTAACATCGCAGGACTGCAGCGCTCTTTTGCAAAGCAATGTTTCATTTTCGCACGCTGCAGCTAAGAGAGTGGAACTAAGTTTTCTTAAGCCCGGGTGTCCACTTTAAGTGGAATTTCCTAGCCAGCCAGAGTTGCTGATGCAAGCCACTCGGAACTACATCCTGCATCGCACCCGCTGATTTCGAGTAAGTCAAAATCTTGGCTACCTGCGTTTCCTTGTTCCACGATGTACTTTACTTCGTGCACTCGGGCCGTCTTGCACCATGTCTCAAAATAGCCCTTCTTGTTACACCCTCTACAAACTTTGGCCAAAGCTGGTCAATCAGGGCTCCGGTGAAAAAGCTGCACTTTCCGTAGGGCCTTTTTATTCGCCTTGTTTGTGAGTAAACTCCCCCCCCCCCCCGGGACGTTCTAGTCTTAACGACGTGTACCGTGTTCCTGGCTCCTCCCATGCGTTCTATTGCATGGCAGCGATTTCCCCGCTTTGCATGTTTCCAAAGCTTTTTCTTCTAACTTCTAATTGGGTTCCCAAAGAAGGCTTTGGCGCAACTTTTCACTTGCAGTTCTATCTAGGATTTGGTCTTGAATTATCGACCTTATGAGCGTCGAAAACTCGCACGATTTGGACTTTAACTGTAAGTTGCGGTAGGATGGTTCGAATGGCTTGTTACAAGCGGGGATAGACCGCAAGGCCAGCAGGGCGTGGTCGGCTGAACAGAAGCATGACGACGTTCCTTTCGCTTCTGGAACTAAAGAATTGATTTATTGTCTCGTTAGAGCAATCGCAGTATACAACTACCGGTAGGGAATCTGGCAGCGCTAGCAACAAGATGGAGATTGTGACAACTCTTCCCTTAGAATATTTTCGAAGCATGGAGCAGCTAAGGGGTTGCTCTGCACAGGCTTTTAAGTCCTGGCGCCACGTCGCTGCTGCGGCGTGCTGCTGGTTGTGGTTAAAGCAGTGATACTGCTATTCATTGGTTTGTCAAGACTGGCAGCTGTTTCAGCTGGTAGGCATATCAACGGAATCATGTGGAACCGCAACAGGATCAGAAGTTTGGATGGTGTCCCCTTTTGTAGTCCTGGCTGATCTGCGGCAGTCTCGGGCTGAATTGGCTGGGTGATTGCCGCAGTTGTTTCCGTATGTCTGGGTCGCACGGGGTCACCATGACCATGCCACGCCGTACCGTCGTTGAGGCGGACTTGAGCTGATGAGTGACTGGTGGTGCCTATCAACCGAGCAGGCAGCCATGTCGCACCTTGACAGAAATTCCTTGCGAGGACTACTTTTTTCAGTGCCAGATGACGGACCTTCCCGGAACCCCTTATTTGTGCATAGTTTCTGTTTAAGTGGTTTGACTAGTACTGACGACTGGAGGCTTGGCATGTTCTAGTAGTTGGAACAACACGCTCCGCTGCACCATTTGAAGCTAGATGGTAGGATCGTACAGGAATGCGGCTTATAACCATTGTGTGCCAAGAATTCCAATTATTATACACCTGCGAAAGCAGGGTTATTATCTGACACTATTGAATCTGTTAGTACATGCTGGGCAAATGCTACTCGCAAGGCTGTGATAGTAGCTCCATAGGGTGGATGGCACGGGGAAGACTTCAACCTATTTTGAGAACACATTAACAATGGATAAGGTTTGCCTATGAATGAGCCTCTGAAATCAACGTGAAGTCAAGACCAGGAATTTTGTGGAAAAGCCTCAGGGTGTCTGTTAAGCTGGTGGTGGAGACCGTTGATGAAACTGGCACACTGAGCAGCTCTTCACGTTTTTGGCAATATCATTGTCAATACCCGGCTACCAGACGTGGTTTCTGGCGACCATTTTGCTTTTCTCAATGCCTAGATTTCCTTCATGAAAAGACTTCAGGACTCGATCATGCAACACTTGTGGGACTGCCACTCGTTCTCCCAAGAGGAAACATCCGTTATTAAGTCTTATTTCAGCACTCCTTGTAAAGAAAACATTCCCTACTGGCTCCAATAAAATGCCCTCTCCGCTCACGACAGGAAGCCCCACGTTCCCCAGAACCGGTTCGTTCTTCGTTGCTGAGCCACGGCAGCGGTGATAGGAGATACTAGGGTAAGCCTCTTCGAGCATTGAAGATTTCAGCCGGCACAGGTTCTGAAATACTGTTTGTCGGCACTGGCAGTCTACGGAGTGCAACTGCCTCACCCAAGGATTTCCCAATGTGTAGAAAGCTGGCTACCTGAAGCAGAAAGCTTGAGAGTTCACCTAATGAGTCGAAGCGAAATGTGGACTGGAATTGGCTTGTCCAGGACTCAGCAATTCAAGCAGAGGCTAGTGGTCCTGTGAAGGCTTGGCACGGGTTTCCCCACAGATACTGGTAGAACTGCTCTGCACAGAGTATACCAAGGCTAACGCCTCTTTGTCGAGCTGTAGATAGTTTTGTTCGGTTTGAGACAAGCTTCTGGTGGTGAAGGCGATTGGTCGTTCTTGTCCATTGGCTTCCCAATGTACAAAGACCGCCAATTCTGTACAGTAGGCATCGCGAAATACGTACAGGATTCTTTGGGATCAAATGAGCGAGAACCGGAGCTGAGGTCAAGAGATGCTACTTGAAGTGAGCACCGGCTTTTAGCTTTTCCCCACTCTCACTTCTCCCTTTTAATGAGAAGCAAATGCAGTGAACGAAGACGTCCACCCAGGTTAAAAAGGAATCGCCTGGAGTTGATCAAACCTAAGAAATTTTGAGGATTGCTTGACTTATCAGGGCTCCGGGGAATGTAGGATAACTACCACCTTGCCGAGACCTAGTGACAGCCTTCCTTGCTGATGATGTGCCAATGTATTCTATATGAAGCAAGAAGAAAAGACACTTGTCGGACTTGGGCCGTAGTCCAACGTCCCGAAGGCGAGCGAGAACAAAACAAAGATTGCGAACGTGATCTGAGTCGGACGTGCCAGTGGCTAGAATGTCGTCAGAATACACTGCAACGTGTGGTAGTACTCGGAACAAGTTCTCCATCATCTGCTGAAAGAGAACTGGAGAAGACGAAGCTTTCAGAAAGAAATACGGATGTACTGAAACAAGCCCATGTCTGTCGAAATGGTCACATACTTCCTGGAGTCTTGCTCAAGAACTACTTGCTGGTAGGAATCCACTCAAACCCGACTTTGTCAACTTCTCGCTCCCTGGAAGGCGTGGCTCTGCAGATCTTCCGATCCTTGGAATGGGGTAACTTCTCCAACGTTGCCGCACTGGATTTGCAGTAACCTTTAAAATCTCCGGAAATCCTCGCAACTCAAGGCCATCCTCCTTGGCCACAGGAACAATGGGCGCAGCCCTGGTAGAACACTTGACCGGTATAGTCAAACCCTCTCTTTATAGTAGCAGGAGCTCTTGCGTAACTCCATCTTTCAAGGAGAAAGGTAGGGGCTTGGCATTGAAGAACCTCGAGGGAGCATCTTGTGGAACATGAATAGTGGCTTCGGTGCCATTGAAGGTACCAAGGCTTCTCTCGAAGACATCCGAAAACTCGTGAACTAGAGTTTTCACATCCAAGAGAGGATGGACAGTTGCCTCCACCTCCGAGTAGTTGATTCTTAACTCTCGAATCTAAATTCGTCCAAGCAGTGTAGTCGAACCATCTCCATGAAGGAAGAGAGGTAAACCCGCCTTCCTGCCTTGGAACTGCTTCTTTTGCGTCTATTTCGCCTTGAACCGGAGTCAGTTCCCGGGAATAACTTTACAACAGCACCCTAGATGATATGACAGGTACGGATGGAAGCAACTCATGAAAACCTTTCTTTGACATGACGGCGACGATCGCTCCACATATCCATTTCCATGCAAAGTGGCTTGCCGCACACGTTGACAGTGACGGTGAAAGGCGGCGACGGCGCTGCGCTGTCAACTCTGCCACCAGTCGAATACCTTGGAAGATGTCATTCCGGTATTTTTATTGTCATTCATAACGTTCGTTGGAAGTGTGTATCTGGTGGACGGAACTTGCGCCTTGGCCCCGAGAAACGCTTCTTCGCACGTTTGTTCTAGGACGATGGGGCGTCCATCTCTTTTGAATTACACACCTTCCACAGACGTCCCCGCTTCGCGGCAGTAGTTGCACGTAGTATCCACGCTGCTTGCAGCTGGACGCAAGATGTTCATCTCTTTAGCGGTAGCAGGTGACATGTCCCGCCGGTGTCGTAACGCGGTGAGTCGTGAATGAATTGCTGCAAAAGCTTGCCTGGCAAATAACTTTAACGCCCTTCTTCGCCGCTTATAAGGCAAGAGCAGTCTGCACGGCATCCTCGAACATGAGGTCCGGCTGTTTCTGGACCGTGGTCTGGATTGTGATGCTGTTTAATCGCAGACAATGAGGTGTCTCAGCACGTTTCTTAGCTCTGTTTCAAAATTGCGACGCTCCTACAAGCTCTTCAATGCTGCAACACATTTCCTTATGGTCTCCCCTTCCGTGGGAACACGCGAATTGAAACGGAACCGCTGAACGACGGCGGAAGGCTTGGGGCAGTAGTGACTTTCGAGAACGTAAAGAACTTCGTCTAAAGACTTATCTTGTGATTTGGCGGGCTTCACCTGGTCTCACAGTAAGGAGTAGGTCTCTTGCGCTGCAACAACTGAAGAAAATGTCGTTTTTCCTTTCATCGTCCACGTCGTTCACCGAAAAAGAACTTAAATACGTTCTTCGTATGAAGGTCAGTCCTAACGTTCTCCTACAAAAGTTCCAATTCTGCCGAACATGGGCATAGCGGGCGCAGAAGTTTGCAGATTGGACTGGTGGATATAGGGCACGTCGCGAACTTGTGAGGCTGGAAGAACTGGAACGAGGTCCTTTTTTCTCGTCGCCAATGGACCTTTTTCACATACCGACGGCACCAGGCGGTGGCTGCACGAACTAAAAATCGAGGAAGGGACCTACCTGTGCTACCAATCGATAATGGGAGCTACGCTACCAGTTTCTTCGTTCTCTGAGCAGCGGGCGTGCCCAACGCGACGTCCAAGTGGGGCATCCGTGGCGTCCACTTAAACGTCGTGTTATTCTTTCCGTCCGCTTTCTTTTTTTGCGTAACACAATTATATGTATGCTGCAATTACGTTTTCTACTCGCTGATCCACAGCCTCCTTCCGAATTTCCTCAATTTTTCGTGCAGACTTCCGCCGCTTGGCATCGGGCGCTCAGCGCGTGCGCAGAACGCTTCTCGGAAAAGGTTCATTGTTACAAAAGGGGATAGACCGCAAGGGCGGCAGGACGTGTCAGACTAAACAGAAACATGACGACGTTCCTTTCACATCTTGAATTGAAAATTTTTTTTTTAAATTTATTGTCTTGTGTAAGCGATCGCGGCAAACGGCTACTACCGCTAGGGAATCGGCAGCGCTAGCAACCAGATGGAGATTGTGACATGCAGGTTCACCTTCTGCCTGGACGCGCGTCCTGAAGACATACCTCTCGTATGGATTCGTTCTTCTTCGGTGTGCAGTAGTCCTCAAACTTTGCGTAGACTTGAGCGTATGTCGCTTGTTTTCCGAGCCGGAAGGTGCTGTGGACCTCCTGGACCTGTTCCCCGTCAACATGAAGGAGAAGCGCTGTCTTCTGCCGACCGTTCCTTTTCGCGGTAAGTTCTGCTTCTTTCATGAAGACGTCTAGCTGCAGCTTAAAGCGATGGCTGTTCTGGGCAACATTGTCTGTAAGCTGGAGTTCTGCAGGCGCTCTTTAACCCTTTCATATCCCGCTTCTGGCACCATGTAACAAATAATGACAGTAGCCGTGGGATACCGATTGAAGAAAAGAGGATTACATTTATTAGCGCGTCCCTTCAATAGCCTGCGGTTGCGCTGCTCAAGGCGCAGCAGGCTGCCAGAGTAGCAGCACCGTTACAATGTCGAACGAATCTCCCACCTTTATATCTGGTAATTAGTTACATTATTCTTTTTTAATGTTCGGAGCATTGTATAGGCAACACGATATGCCACATCTCACTCCCCAAGAGAAAAGATGCAAGAAAAACACCAGCAGATTTCAGGCACGCCACAATAGAATGAAAACATAAAAAATAAAAAAAGTATAGGGGCTTTGAAAACCGCGTTAGTTGGTACTAATTTATTATAAAATGAAACAATAAAACACAGAGTAAAAAAAAAGAGACACTTAGACCTGTCAAGCGCTTGTCTGTCATACGTCATTTATGGAGACGATTTGTCAACTATCATAAGAAATGCGTTTATAAATGCGGTTGCTTATTTTTAAGCCCCCCCCCCCCCCCGAAATATTACGGTCGTCACATGAGCACGCATGGCGCAGCGCGGGAGAGTAGGTGCACCTGCCGTCCTCCTCCACTTATCGCGGGCATGCTAATACCCCAGGACAAGAAAGCGGCACAACTGTATTCAGTCTTGTACACGCGTTGCTCGAAAAAAGTAATCGATATAAGTACAATTCCTTTTGGTGAATATTTTTCAATTAGATTACTTGTTTACTCAACAGAAAAGAGTAATTGACAGTTTTTCTGACAAAGTAGTCTCTATTTTCCGATCACTTCAAATTTTGAAAACGACAAATATTTCTGTCGGTTTGAAAACTGGCCTCTCGTACCGTCCAATATTACATTCAAACCACCGGTTTAGAAGCTACTCTTACCCTCAATCCAACAATCTTCGAGGAGCACTTGGTAGGAAACTTGTAGAAACAAATGGCACCATTAAGAAAGGGGAGGAAAAGTCGTAAAACGGTTAGAGATAATTTTAGTACCTCCTACGGTAATCCTACTACTCTCGTGATCACTTTTGATTACAAAATTGCTAAAAAAGTAATCGACTACTAGTCATTTGATTACTCTTAGTGAGTACCGTACAAGACACACTGCCTCTTTGGCGTCAACTTAAGAAGGCCAACGCGAGCAGGGACTGAACCCGAATGCTCTACAAGCGTTCAGCTGGAAATCCTGCCCTCACCAAATTAACACGAGACTTCATTCATGCCCAATTTGTGCCCGCCCAACTCGTGTGAAATGTTTTACCCGCGTTGCGCTTCTTTAGCTGAAGTTGAAAATTCAGCACTACGGCTTTGTTCCCTATACAGTATTTATAAGCTCACCTGAAGCTTAATAACTGTAGAAGTGTCTTGCGCCGATTGAAGTAAAGCTCTCTAATTCAAACGGACGCAACACCCGTGATCCAACGCTCCAGAATTCAAAAATTCTCTTACTGCACTTTTTTTAACACAAAGTGAGATAGACGGCACTTACCTGCTAGCTTTCCGTTCTAGCCGGTAGGTGCCGTCGTTTTGGCGGAGTCGCCAATATGCGCGGCTATGTATTGCAGAGGGAATAAAGTGGGATATTTCGGTTTGCATTAAGTTCGGGTACTTTATTCATAGGAGGACGTCCCAGGAGTGATAACGCGATGTCCCGGACCAAACGTGTTTTCGGCCTAGAAAGGAAGCTTATTTCTGCCTTGGAATCAGCCCCCAGCTGGTCGAACGCCCGGACCCTTGCTCGGACTTCAAGATGACGGAACTTCTCGTTGTTTGTTATATTTTCCCTTAAACTATCAGTCTTCGTACAGAGGGGTAACAAGGGGTTTTGTAGACATTTATTGTTAAGCGGGCACCGGAGTTCGACAAGGGTTTCGACACCACACGACCCTGTTCCCTTGTTGTAGCTTACAAGAATGTTCAAACTAGCAGTTAAAGCATTTAAAATACTTCAAAATACTCATTTTTAATAACATCAATTTTATTTAACCATACGATTTAAGTTCCCGGTTTAATTGGTTTTGTCTATTGCATTACTATCTTTCATTATAGAAGGATATATTGATGGTTCGCTGAAAAGTGCTTCGTACAAAATGAATGGTTTCAATAAAGTGCTTTCAAGCTTAGAGTTTTCATGACGCAAAGAAAGAAAGCTATTTGTGCATTAACAGAACTGCATGGCACACAGGTCATGATATTTACAAATGCATGATGTATTATGGCGTTTGTTTGCAAGTGCAAAATCCAGTACACCTGTGGAAGTGACACAATCCGTCTAGGTTGCCAGTGCTCATGCAACTTCCTGTCAACCTATTTTGTTGCACTGCTGTGCAGCAAAATACGTCCACCACAGGGCCGAGCACTGCGCTACACACGGACGGACCTTTAAAGGGGTAGAAACGAAATTTCAGCGCTCATTTTCTAGCTTGAATGTGTTGCATGTTGCACCCTAACCTCAAAAACACCAGTCTTCCGTTGAAAGGCACAAAGAAAACTAATTTTAAAGCTAAATAAACGATCTTCCAATGTGCACCTGGTGGATGCATGCGGAGCCTATTTGGGAGGTAGTCTAGCAACGTTGTGGAATCTGCTACGTAGTCGTGACGTAGCAGATTCCTCTGACGCCAACGCCGCTCTTTGGCATTTCAACATTTTCCTTCTTAGCTTTCCTCCTCAACTCACAAATCGCGCATTGAACCAAACAGTCCAAGAAGACGGAAAGGGTGGACTCTCTCTCTTTCTCGGACCCTCGTTTGTGCAGCCGGATGCAGCCATTCTCCCCTAGAAGATTAGCCAGTCGCTCAAAACTCGGACAAAAGTTGCTTTCCCCACCCCGTTCAGCCCTAAGCTGACAGTGCTGTGGAAGCTACGTGCTTCTTGGGCCAGCCACACGCTCGTCACCCCACGGGCACTTCGAACGGCTCGGTTGTAACGCGCTGATGCTATTGACACCAGCCACAACGCTGACAACGCCACCAAGGGCAAAGCCCATAATCCCGCCGGCCTTGCTACGTCACGAATGCGGGGAAACTTTTCATTCTGTTTTAGTTTGCGCCGGGTATCCCATGACGCATCGCGCCCTCCGTTCGCTTCTCTAAGCTCTCTTCGAGCGCTCGCTCAGTGCACCGTTGGAACGAAAATATAGCCAATCGTTCAAAATACAAACGTGCGATTATGAATCTCGGTCATTACACGTCATGCTTGATCATTTCGAACGAAATTTGAAAATTTCAATTTTTGTTTCAGTACCCCTTTAAGGTTACGCATTAGAGAAATACTGACCTTCACCAACCAAGCCCTAAACAATTTGGAGCCCAACGTTTCAAAACCGATTCAGTGTTTGTTTGTTTTTTGATCGGGCGATTATTTGCACGTGAAGAGCAGCAGCTATTTTCCCATCTACGGTGGTGTCGTTTGCTTCACTCACTTTTTCTTCTTCAAGCGCCCCAGTCCGTTGACATACGCCGATGATAAAGTGCCCGTCAACTTATTGATACTCCTTGACGTCTGGATATGCTAAGACTTTATAAGAAGTCTTTGGCGGATGTTGGTTTAACGCTTGTTATTCTGATGTCAAAATCAATAAGATGGTCGTTGTCGTCGCAGTGCTCTGCAGCAACACTCCGCTCCCGGTCAAACTTCGCGCACATCACTCTTGTGTTGCAAAATTCTTTGATGGAGGTCCTTTTTCTCGTCGCCGATGTAAGTGGCTGGGCATTCAGAGCACGGAATTCGGTATGCAACCCCTTCTGCTTTTTCTTTAGAAGGGCGGGCGGTCTTTGGTTTGTTGTATCAAGCGCCCAAGCATTGATATGGCTTCTGGGCCAAATACACTTCTTTTGTCAGCGTACGCGCCAACGCACTGCTGGTCCCTATAAACTAAGAAAGGCAGATGCGCGTGTTCCAGCGGGACTGCGTACTTTGTTGAAGCTGCAGGTTCCGATGAACACGATTTTGACGGCGGGCCACACGAAGCCACGTGTGTAGCCGTTCTTTTTTAGGTCGGCAATGACTCTCTTTCCTCTTTTTTTTTTGTCTGCCTCTGAGGAGAAGATGCTTTAAGCTCTGAAACAGAATTGGTAGTAACCACCGAGGATTCGTGACTCGTAGGGTGGTAGGAGTCAAAACGGAGGTAATGTCCAGTGCAGCTCGGTTTCTTGCATACTGGGAACGTCAGATATGTTCCTTGTTGTTTTACTGACACATCCAGAAACGGCAAGCTGTGGTCTTTTTCGCGTTAGGCTGTGAACTTGATTGACGGTTCGACGGAGTTTAGATGTTCCAGAAAGTTGCTAACCCATGACGTTTTGATTATACAGCAATCATCCGCGTAGCGCACGAACACCTTGGGGTTTACGCCGAATGACTGCCGTTCCTCTCTTCAGTGGCTTCCATCGTCAGGTTTGCTGTAGTGACCGAGATGGACGCTGCCATTGAGGTTCCGCTGGACTGGTTGAAGAATTCTTGAGAACTGAAGTATATAGGTGCTGCTGAAGCGAAGCTCCCGGAGTCGGCACAGATTAATCCATGCTAAGGCAGGTCCTTTCATGCAGGTATCGCTCCTTCTCAGGGGCGTTTTGGGCTGTGCTGACCACCTGGGGGACCGGAACGCTTATAAAGAGCGAGATGACGTCGAAGGACACCAGGCTTTATTCAATTGTGACTTTTAGTGAAGGAACGATTTCCACGAAATGGCCGGCGTTGAGTACTTATCTCAGTGTTTTTCCAACGAGAGGGGAATGAGTGTGGTGAAGGTAGTGGGAGAGGGCTCGAAGTCGTGAGGTCGTGAAGTCCAACATGGGCCAGAGAGGGACGTTGTTTTGTGGATTTTAGAGAGCCCGTAAAATCAAGAAGCGGAATCATGCTTGCATATAAGCAGAAGGTAGAGGTTTCTTGATTCTGGAAGGTTTTTGAAGACTTCTGCAAGGATCGATTGTTTAGTTTTGTTTGTATTTGTATCCCTTTTGAGTGTTTTATGGGCCAAGCTATCGAGAAGATCTCGGAGCTTGTGTTCGTAGGCTTCCTTTCTAGGACGACCGTTGAGTTGCCCTTGTCTGCTGGTAGAACGAGAATGTTTGGGTCACCTTTAAGCTGCCGAAGCGCTTTTGCCTTTTTTTATGCATGTTGTGTTATTGATTTGATGAAAAATTTGTCAAAAGCCTTTAAACGTAAACATGTTTGACGAACCCGTTCCCGAGTGCTGGCGTCGAGGTGCACAATGTCATCTTCTACTATCGCAGCTATTTTCGCCAGAGACGGCTTTGTAGTGGTCATGTTAAAGCCATGACCTTTTGTTAAAACAGCAGTCTCGCATGGAGTGAGTTTCCTCCAGGAAAGATTTGTGACAAACCTGTAGGCACCAGCATTGTATCTAGCGCCGCCTTTCTCCTTTAACTTTGAAAACTTCTGCTTCTGAGGTGCTCGTTGCTTTTTCTGCCGAAGTAGGGGCGACGTTTTCGGAAAAAGAATGCAGATATTGATAAACGTTCGGTGTCGAGCTGTCGGCGATCCAACAAGGCTAAGTTCCGTCAAACATGTTTACGTTTAAAGGTTACGCATGCATTATATTACCCATAACACCTGTAGCATATAAAACACGTTACGCATAATGTCTAGCGGCAGAAAATGAAGCTCTTTATTACTCTTGGGACGAGCAACCCGCCCATAAGTAACTACGTTTACGCATGCATCATGCGGACAAAAGACGCACTTTTTTGTCGCATGGTGATGCGTAACATGATTTAAAGTGACGACAACCGGGTGTGCGGTTAAAAGAAAAGATACATGATTTGGCAAAACTCCGCACAAGCTGTGGGTGTTCACCAAGGCCATTAGCGTGAGCCTGTAAGGTACACAGCACGGACACAAGGCTACCTTGCTTTGCACTGGACGGGAAGCATGTGAAGCGTGCCTAAAAATAGTTAACAGAATGTTACTTTTACAACAGAAAACCATGATTCTAAAAGTAGCTAGCTACTCGTACCCTTAACAATATAATCGTTATCTACTATTTGAACGTGAATGGTTGTCATTATCAGTTTGTTTTTGTAAATTTAAGTACTATGCGTAGAGTGCAGCTTAACTGAAAGCTTGCATATTTAGAAAAGTCAGAAATGTTTGCGTAATACCCTTCAGATGAAGTTCAAGAATCGCAAAGTGTAATTTCAACCAACATGTGGAAGACTTCTTCGACAGAGTTGTTTTCACTCCATTGTTTTCCCTTCATTTCTTTCCACCATGATAGCGCAGCTCCCAAGAACAAAAGCTCCCAATGGAGAGCCCAGTTACTTATACAATTTACATTGTACGCAAAATAAACACGCGACTAGAACACATTAGAACAACTAAATTTCTAACTTTATAACAAACGAACAAAAAACAAAACCTACCGATCGTGCGAGATGTATACAATACGACTTTTACGGCAATAGGCATTATTGTGGCTAGGCAGTAGCAGATCCCTTGTGCGTTTCGTGCAGGGCAATGACGTCATAGGACGTAAGGTCACGTAATGTCAGTGACACCGTGACATCACAAAAAGCGCTCGCGGCTAAATTTAGTGAAAAAAGGTTCCCGCTAAATTTGGCGAGGAAATTGTGACGTTACGTCTCGCGGGATTTGTGGCGTCACGCAATACTGAATTTTCGCTAAATCTAGGGAAATAGTTTTTTCGACGTATTGCGACGTATAGTACGCTATATTGCGGATGTTTCGTATACACACCACACAGAACCTTTGTTTACAAAATTTAGAATACTTCCTGTTGCGAGCATGTACGAATACCGTTTACTCTGTGCGATTCGTTTTTATCTCAAGCATTTGTACATTTTTTCATGATTCAAAATTAACGCAAGTAATGTTAACACCCGCCGTACAGAGACATATGTGGTTCCTCAATCTCGCACAAACTATACCTTTCAGTCGCTACATTAAAATGTACCATGCTTATTAAACAAGTATATTACAAATAACATAAACATATACAGTTAAACAAAAAGATCTCCGCTTGTATTGTGTGTAGCTTCGCGTAGTGGGGATTTTGAATTGCATGTTTTTGTTGTGATTTTTGTTCTTTTATATATATATATGTGTATATATATATATAACATATGTTTTTTCACTGTCAAAGCTGCTGCCAATGTAAAGGGATCCCAGACCCAGTCAAGCTGCTTTTTAACTGCTTTTTGTCTGGCGATCCCTCCAGTTTTCTGAAATAAAGATTTGATTTGATTTGATTTGATTTAGCAGGAACGTAATGTCACGTAACCTTACGGTGGTGTCACACCAAGTCGCGTGACGTCACAATGTCATGTCACGCGACGTCACAGCGTCACATTATTACAGTCCGCTGCATTTAGTGGGATGTAGGTCGACTAAGTTTAGACGCAGCTGTGTAACTCTATGTTGAAAAGCGTGCAGCGTTTCGGCTGTCGCCTCAGTTTGTTTATTTTTTTATTTACCTTCACCGCTTATACATCATTTGAACTTAGTTCCTAGCGTAGTCAAAGTTACGGGTGGCAGGGGCCAATGAAACGCTGGCGATAGGTCACGCAACTTCGACTGCGTTTCGTTTATCACTCCACGCGGCGTCTGCGCAGACGAGTCGAATGATGACATTGCGTCTGCTACGGGCAAGTTGGTTATGCGGAGTGCAGGTTCGTCTGCTTCTTGCACAGGGTTTGCTATGATGTCAAAACACCGAGCTCTTATTGGCTGATTGAAAAAAATAATAGGGGGTAGGCCTAAAGGCATCTAGCATTGAGGTCTACCCACTATCTTTTCAATCAAAGCCAATCAGAGCTCGGCATCAGTCTGACGTCACAGCAACTCCTGTGGAAGAAGCAGACGACTTGCTCTCCGCATAAGGGGCAGGAGGTGGCGTCCGTATTCTCCATACATGAGAGCGTATTGTGTAAAGGAAGTGGGCGTAGCCACGAAGTGTCTCCCTCACTCACTCGTGCATTCAGACGATAATTTTCCTGCGTCCTATTTCTTCGACTAAGTTTCCCATCTTCTACCACAGTTTCGTCTAGTTTTGCAGCGTGATCATTAAAGTAAGATGATGGACGCCGCCGTGCAAATATGGGGCAAACAACTGCGTTGCCATGGCGTTGCTGTAACAACGCGGTTGAGGCGTGGTCATGAAAAGTTCCCTCAGCATCTCGGTCAATGAGACGATCCTTTTCCTGTGGCTTTTTTCTTCTACTAAGTTTCCCATGTTTCACCACAGCAAAATGCATAACGCATAACATAACAGCAACAAAAAAGCGAACCGCGTCTCTCCGGTCGCTCTGGAGTACGTGTTTTCTCGGCGCTCCACCGACAACGCATTGTTTTGCCTCCGCCGCTCCGACAGCCAAGTTTGACCTATTTTTCATCGGAGAGTGCTTCCCGCCGTCGGCGGAATCAACTTTTCGTTTATTTCCCGACTCTTGTGAGTTTCAATGTTCGTTGAACAACTTCGTGGTTCGACGCGGTTTGAGACCCATTACGAAGTCTTTGCCGAAGGACGTCATGGAGCAACTTGGCGAGGAAAGCCTCCAACTCGGAGCACGTGATTCGGCCATTGAAAACACGAAATCACACGAAAAAAAAAACGGGAAAAACGTGTGGCAGTCGCAGCAGTGTTTGCCTGAAGAAATGCGCTTTCCGTCAAAGCATATTCATTACTCTATTATTATAAACGTGGAACGTAATTTATTTCATTCATTATTTTATAATTAATTTTTAGCTGGAGATCAGTGGAAACATGTGTGATGTTTGAACACAAACAATCCACTTGACTTTCTGTCTGAGACTGGAATGACCTGCCTCACAACATTCCAGGCAATGCCACCCTCGACTCGTCTGTCAGCGCCTTAAATGGAGTTTTGAATCCACTTGACTAATCATTGCCAAGTGTTACCTCTGTTTACTAAGAAGCGTCTGTTCTATATGCCTTCCACTTTTTCTCAACTATGTTTTTTGAAGCCATGCAAAACTAGAGCTCTGCTGTTGTACATGTCACATATGTGCTCATATGCCTTGGCCTACAAAAGTAGGTCGAATTATTATTCAAATAAATAAAAATAAATAAATAAAATATATTTCTAAATTTTTACTTCTGCGGACTACTTTTTTTAAGCGTACAACCACTTCTTAAAAGCTGTGAACCGTCACCCGTCCTTTGGCTGTGTTCGGAACTAATTGAAACGAAGTATAGAGGGTGAGTTTGCAGGTAACCTAGACGCATAACTATACAAATGTACGCAGATATTTATATACTTGCGAACAACGTTTTGCAGGATAGGCCGAGGAACCGGGGTTTCTCAGGGGAAGAAATTAGCACAAACGTTCTGATTTCTCTCTCATCGTTGGTTCATAGTTAGATTTTAGTAGCTTTCTTTATGTTATCAGCCCCAAAGTCTTTGCTTATGTTGCTCGCCCTTCCAGAGTGGTTAGAATAATACTCCCAAAATTCATTCAAATGTGACCAATCATATTGTTTGTTCTTTTTGAAGATCAGTTCGTATTAAGCGAGCAAGAATTAAAATGAGTAGCTTCGAAGGCAGCCACTGTACGTTTCTCGTAAACTGCAAGAAAAATTGTTGTTCTTAAATAGGAGCGGAGTATTGGGGATAATATCCAAATGTCGCACCCGTATCAGCTAAGTGTAAAACTTCATCGATGGGGCAACACGAATTATTTAATTGTGTCTCTGCCGCAACGCTCGGCTGTCGTAGCCGAATGCTGTTTATGCTCAATCAGCAAAACATCAATTAAGTACGAGCCCCAGCAGGACGCAGAACTCGTGTCCAATCTACGTGCTCGAGCGAGGTTCACAGGCACAAGCCTTGTGCTGGACAAACACAAAGCACGTGGAAAACAAGCTGAAGAAAGTCCGCTTATAGTTCAATCTCCTCATTAATCCTGACGCCTACTTTATACGCTGTATATAATAGCAAAAGAACCATGTGCATACTTAAAATCTTTTCTGTGTTCAAAGCTGCCGCTGTCATGAGAGAATCTCAGGCAGATGTTGTCGAAAGCGGAGTCCTCAATGATTCCGCATCGCTGTGTCAACTTACCGGACTCGTTCGCGATGCCACCTGGCGGTGTATCTGCTGCACACGGCGCACTCGCCAAAGCCTCGAGTAGGACGTCTCTGCAGACACGAACGTGATGACGAACAGAGCGCGCAGCACCTGCAAACAATGGAAGACCAAGGAAGATATCTTTCATGGGCTCTTGCGTAAGTGGCAACTCAGTTCTGTCTGATTGTATTGACCGATCTCACTAGCCACTTTGACTACGCCATCGCTGCCGCGATGGCATCGAGGAAACTATAGTCTTTCCGCGCGTGCGGCAACCTCGCTGGAAATCGATACGTGTGCAGCGATGCCACACGAGACGGCACGAGGCGTCTCGTGCCGGTTTTGGTGCTGCCTACTCCCTATACTCACAAAGCCTGGCAGTTGACGACGGAGCCATAGGGTGCCCGGTCGCAGATTTGGAGCGCGAGGATCTGGTAGGTACGACAGAGCATTTCTCGGGGAACCCAGGGTGCCTGCATGTCTGTCTGTCTCAGGGTGAAGACATCCATTGTTGCCCTGATTGTGCCAGCGCGTGACGCTCTCGCGCACTCGATGCGTGACTTGGGCGCTAAAATGGCGTCTCATGCACTAGCCAAAGCTACGCGCTCGAGCTGAGTGACACCGGATTGCGCGCGCTTCAAAATGCATAAAAAAACGATTGGGCGTGAAAATGGCTGAGATGTCACCACTCAAGCAAAAGCGCGCGTGTGTATGAAGGCACTCTAGGGAACCTGCTCGTCAGCGCACAGCTTTTACAGCGGCGAGGACCCGAAATATGGTCTTCCGACCCGACGAGAAAGAAGCGGTAGCGCGAGGAAGGTCGAGGAGCACGAGCGGACATTCCATCGCTCGGGAGAAGTGTGTTTCGGCGTCTCGCCGCAGCGGGTGCCCTTCACGTGGCTCTCCTCTCATCCGTTGTCTGCCGCACTACCTTTTCAGTCTCGGCGCCCGTGTCTCGTGGCGATCTGCCAGGCTCTGTCAGTATAGAGAGCTATGGTGCAGCTCGATTTGCACCGTGGGATTACACGGCTGCGGTCAAGCTTGAAGTGAAACGGAGTATGCACCGAGAAACTCAGAAAGAGGAGGAGACGAGAGCGCGAGGTCACGTCAGCACCGGGCTCGAATTGCAATGACTTAGTGGGCAGACCTAGCTAGCTGTCTTTCTCTTTACTGCACTGGTCGAACGTGAGCGCGGATTGCCGGCGTCTGGCGACTCGCTTTCGAATTCGAAGGCGTTCGATGAGTGCAGTGGACATGACGGCTGCCCTTGTCCCCATTGCCCTATAGTCGAACGCGTTAGATCGGCGGAACGCCTGCGTCCGGCGTTTGGCTCCCGCATTCGAACGCGTTCAACGAGTGCAGTGGAGACGAGAGCAGCTATGCGGAGTGCAAGTTCGTCTGCTTCTTTTGCAGGGGCTGTGGTGACGTCAGAACGCCGAGCTCAGACTGGCTCTGATCGAAGGATAGCGGGTAAACCTCAAGGCAGTTTCCTTTGAGGTCTACCCACTAACCTTCAATCAGAGCTCGGCGTCTTCCTGACGTCACCAGAACCCCTGCTAGAAGAATCAGACGAGCTTGCGCTCCGCATAGTTTAGGTCTGTTCACTAATCATTCCCGCCAGAGCTCGGCTCTCCGGTGGCCCCTCGCTTCTTTAGCGACACCTCCTGGATAAGAAACCTTAAGTGCTGAATTTTTCCGCGTCACTAAAGATGGTCACGCTCGGTCACATTATTAACGAGACTACGACGTTAGCGTTGGGCTTGGAGTCATGTCCAATCAGTGAGAACACGACTCCTAGCCGAGAGCTGACGCCGTATAGTCGTGGCCGATCTGTGTCCTACGGTGGCCTCCTTTAGTGACGCAGGAAAATTCGGCCCTCAAAATTCTTATCTAGGAGATGTTAGCTTTAGTCTCCTCCTCTCTCGCACTTTCCACCTGTTTACCCATTTGAATCCCCACAGCGTATCCCCCCCTTGCGCGAAGAAGAGAAGGGCTTACTTGTTGCGCCGCTCCGTCCAGCTTGGGCACGGACTCCGGGTGCAAGGCCTCCGGCGTGGACACAACAAAGAGGGCCACGGAGCCGTCCGATCGGCCCTGCCGATGCAGCGCCGTCAGCGTCCGCGTCAGCAGCACACCAGACAGGTCCATTGACAGCAAGATAGCTGCGCAAACGAGGTAACAACACTGACGTCAGTATGCGGACAACTTTTCTCTTAAAGGGCTTCTCGAGCTCAAAATAGAGGTCGTTAGATTTTATATAAAATCCTCGTGGCAAGTACCAGGACCTCCTGGTGGAAGTAGTGTCCACGAAACTTCAGCTCGCGATTTGACGAATAAAACCTATAAACCGCCTCTATAAATGTCCGTATTGCTACTCACTCGATAAACGAGCCGTGACGTAACAGGATCAGGATGCCGTCTCCGTTAGAGCTTTCCTTCCTTCTCATACATTGCTTCCTCTCCAAACAATAGGGTATCGTAACGATACGATACCCTATTGTCATCGCATCGGTTGCATCGAGTCCCTCCACGCATCTCGGGTTTATATTAGCAGCAACAGCTGGCTACAAAGAATGACAAAAGTACAATAACCCATAAAAAATAGAGCGTTGACTTACAACTCATGTTTGTTGTTCTACTTCACTGTAAAAAAGACATAATAAAAAATAAAACACCCTGCAAATTTGCGCTTATCACGTTGATTACTTCACCAAGTCGTATAATGTTTTAGCGGATAAAAAAACGGAAATGGCGCTGATGCACTTCTGATCGTGTTGCGCAATCATCTCTGCCTCAATAATTTCTCTAATTAGGGGGTCGCCAATCAGCGTCAATAGAGAGTTCTAGTAGATAGTAGAGAGTTAGAGAACCGTTTTTGCACATCCGACATGATGCGATGGACCCTCCGGTACGAACTGCGCATGTGCGACCGCAGAAGTCTCGGACATGTGTAGTTCGTATCGGGGGGCCTATCGTACCGTAATGGATGTGCAAAGATTCCCTAAAACTCTCTAGTTTCGATGACTATGATAATGATACCCAATACTTCGCCGCCGCCTTTGCCCATGCATCGTACCGTAAATAAGGGGGTATTGGAACCATCTACTAGGACTCTCTAATGCAGCAAATATTGGGAACTGGGCATCACAACCACAGTCTGGGCAGTGAATCCCTGGATGGACAGAAACAGTCTTGTTCTTGCTGTTGGGACATCTACCAGTTTGTCTAACGTACATCTCGGGTGTCTCGGGAGAGCGCCTCGATGTTGGTAATGAAAAGAGTCGAAAAAGGCATGCCGTCACGATTGGTGGCTATAGTATCTTGTTACATCACAGGTTTCGCCGAGTCGCGAAACGAAAATATGTGTACCAAAACCTGAGCGTAATTGAAGGTACGTTAAATTACGCGAGGCGTGAAGAACTACGATCGCTATTTTTATACTGGAGAGGCCCTTTAAAGCTGGTTCACACAGTTGCCTTTGGTTGTGATCGACTGCGCATCGACTCCTTGTGCTGCACTGCAGCGCGTTCTGCAAAATTGAAGCGAGGAGGCGTCAGCGTGCTAGTAGCGCCAGAGGCATATTTACTTCTAAATAGCGCTTGAACGCTTCTGGCCCTGAACCAGTATACTGGAAGTTCTGCAGCACTGGCAAGACAAAACGACGCGCTATCAATGAAACATGGTCGCTTTTAACGAATTATTATGCACACAGTGAAAGAATGATGCGTAAAACATTGGGCAGTAAGCGCACACCGGAAGTGTCCCAGGGTACCAGAGAGATGGCATAAGCCTCTTCTTTCCTCTAAATTTCCGACTTTACTTGGTTCGTAAGCGGTTGCAAGAGGTCACGGGGCAGTCGATCACAACCAAGCGGAATTGCACCGATAGAAAGTGGTAACGGCACTAAAGCAGCGCTACTAGATCAAAGTCAGTTGTCGAGCTTCCAGAATGGCTGGTGCTTTTTCATGGCGCGTCCGCTCGTAGGCGCTCCTTTTACGCTATCGTCACGCTCTGTGGACAGAAGCGGCGAAACCGGTGGAACGCTGAACGCAGAATAGCCTGAGGTGGAAAGTGACTCTATCCTGGCTTTTATGGTAAGCATGGTTTGTACATAAGTTTGCGAAAAAGAACGTCGGTAGAGAACAGTCCTTCTGCGTTGCCCGTGAAGGCATTGCCGCTGGTGGCGTTGGGAAGGCATTCCGGATGTACACCCGTGAGCGATATGAAGGTGAACAGCCCTCTTGCTTTTGACGTTCCTGCAAGTTTCCGGAACAAGCTCTGTTCCAAAAGAGGGCTACAACGCAAAGTTTAGATCCTTGGTCACGTACCATTTGAGACGTTGGAGAGTTAATATAGCTTTAGGGAGCCGTAAAACAGGCAAGAAACCAGGTAAGGTGTTCACCTTCATTTTGCCGGCGGGTGTACCTGCTCGCATGCAGGCAGCAGAGAAGAACCGTTTTCAAACGAGGCTCTTCCGTGGGGCTTGTCAACTGATGGATCTACGAACGTTGCTCTAAAGTGCATGTAAGCGTAGGCGATGCGATCTGTGCGCTGCAGCGGCACTACGTCTCGTGGTCGAAGCAGTGAACTCTTCGACCGCGAGAAAAGAAGACGTGTGATTTGCGACAGGTAATACTGTGCGAACGGCTTCAGTATTTCACAAGCCCGTATTTGTAGATGCACGCCAGCTAGTCAGACATTTGAAAACACCTTGTAGCTGCAGGTCACGCAACACGATTAAAAAGATTGGCACCGGCACGGTGGAAAGGAGGATCGTTTCGTCGTGGGCACTGCGAGCAAGACCAGTCTTCCAACACAAAGTGAGATGCGATGGGCAGTCCGATTTGCGCTTTATGACGCACGGGCAGCCGGAACATTTGAAGATACCCACCGCCGATATCTCCCGCAACGCAGGCATGAAACTATGTTCTCCGCGACCACTTTGATTTGCATGTATTCAGCAGTGAGTCTCATGGATGCGAAACAAGGCGCGGCTGCGTTAAACTAGATTTATCTTATGTCACAGTTTGTTTTACGTTGTTAGCGTTGATCGCAAACAAGCAGTACAATAGAGAAGACAAGTGGTCGAAAACATCGCACGAGACGAGCGAATGAACCTTGATCAATCTCCTCGTTGGATGAGCGGTGAAAACGTTCGGAAACAGCGAAATAAACAAGCAGGCTAAGATCATTGCAGTATCGTTAACACCATTAAAATCTTCACTTACTTTGTTTAGTCGCATATTACAATGCGTTGGACCGGAATCGGCTCGCTACATTGCCACTTTGCAAAAACGAATAGCGCTTTTGCAGAGTGGCAAAGTAGCGAATGATTGGTTTTGCCACTCTGCTAAAACCAATCATTCGCGTATAGACGCTTTACACATGCTCCAGATCACAGCCGCCATTGCTGACCCTCTCGTTGTCTTTCCCAGATGCCGAGTTACTAAAGTGCTCGTGAACGAGCCTCCACAAAGGCCAATGCTGAGTAGACGGATACAGTAAAATCTAAAATTGCAATAATCCAGCCCTCACGTGGTAATGATGAAATGAAGTAAACGGAATAGAAGAAACAAAAACTGAATGTCGGTTATCGCGGGGCCCATGGATATCTGCTGCAAAGCGTATCTATATTTTGTTCGGTACCCCCCAGAAAAGTGTGCATTACGCACGGCCAAACATTGCACTCATGTGCAATCCTTTTGCATCGATACAAAGAATAACAAGGAATCGGTCTCTTAATTCATAACACTTTATTCGACGTCAAGCGGCAAAATTTCAAATCGCTTGGGGCGGGATATTTACGCTATGCTCGGAACCAAGCGAAATCAAGACGCAGAAGAGATAGCGCTTCGACCAATGCGTTTCTTCACTCCACATACGCAACAGAAACAAACCCTGTTAAAACAACGCCGTCAATCTCGAATCGCATTCGTAGAAACGAGCGAGCTCCAAAGATAACCGTGCAAAGCTTTCGGATAAAAGCGATGGAGCAAAGTTGACAGAGTCGTCACGCGCACGCACGAAAACCGTGAATAAGGCTCCTTAACGCTCATTGTGTTCTTACGTTCGTTATGTTCTAAATGAAGCAACGTTTAACCCATCTTTGTTGTCAGAATTAGTCATCAAAATCTTCACGGGAGCCCTTGTTGACCATTAGTTGACCGTGACAACTTCCGTTTATGACGACCCAGTAAGCACGCCAGAGAAACGCCCAACTTGGGTGAAAGTGTGGCAGACATAAGGGCCTTACCTGGGCCCAGTTAGGTTTTGCTCCATGGCGCTTCTTAGTGCGGAACTACGTTGCCTAACTATAGCCCTAGTTGGGCGATACAAGAGCACGCCAAAGATTGCCTTTTCTACTGGTCCTCCGCAGGAGTGCCAAAGTAAGGGCCATGCTTGAGCGATAACTGCCAAAGTAACGCCTAATTTGGGGATTTCGGACGTGCCAAAGTTTGGCTTCTCTCTGGTCCGTCACATAAGTGCCAAAGTATGTGCAATACTTAAGCCATAACTGACAAAGTATATCCTAATTTGGTGATTCAGGGCATGCCAAAATTTGGCATTTTCTCTGGCTAGCCGCTGGAGTGCCAAACGTGTGCCAAAAGTGCCAAAGAGAGCTCAGGGGCCTGCCGAAGTTTGGCGTTTCTCTGGTGTGCCTCAAACGTGTTTTTCACACGCTCCAGAACAAACTTAAATTAAATAAGCGTTCGAAACACGATGGTCACATGTCATCATCTCCGTTCCCAAGCAGCACGGCGATACTTGGCAGTGTTGGGCCAGTAACGGCCGAAAATCGGTTCCAATATCGCCCGAATGCCGAGTTTTGCAGCACCACTCGATATCCCCGCAGGTATTGACGTGCCGTCCTTTTGATCCAACCTAGTGTTGGCGCAATATCGTGCGAATAGTCTACGATGCGTCTGCTCCGTATCAGGCGGACATCGCGCAAGTCTGTTCCGTATAGGCCCTTGCGTATAAATTGCTGCATATCAATCACATGCACGGACGAACAAATTTGTTTTCGATCACTCCCAGAAGCTTATTAAACATAAACATAAAACGTACAACAGAGCACAATCGCGACATATTTACAAAAGTTATACCTCTCTGTAAAACGAAAAGCAAACCATTAGATATAATTAACACTATCTTAGATGGCGAGCAGAACTCATAAATTAAAACAGGAAAAACCGTGCAGATTAAAATGGAAGCAGGACTACTCTCTGAAGCATGCATGTAGTGTACAGTCTACTCAACTCTTAAATATAACGCGGGAGCGGTGGCCTGAGGGACTGCATGTGTCATCTACCGGCTCACTCTGCCAGCTTATGCCGCTGTTGTTTTCTGGAGCTACACTCCCAGCTCCGAAACAATAACCGATGTGTGACTCGCGATAAAAAAAAAAATGTCACGTTTTGATTTTGGTTTTTGTTCCTTAAAGAAGGTGGCCTTTATCAGAGAAACGGTAAGATCGCCGAGATATGGTAGCCCCGCCAAAAAAATCCGTAAATGTCATCCAAAAAAAGCTGGCAAAAACAAGAAAAGAAGCAAATAAAAATTTAAAGCGTGGGCGGTAAAGAAAGAAATGAGGAGGTCATGCGATAATTGTTTCGGGGAGTGGCGACAGACACAAGGAGAGCTGCCTTATTCTCTACTACATCACTGATTTAATCGCTAGACAGCTCTGATATCAGTTTTGCGCAGCGTCTCACGTTATATTTAACAGCTGAGCACACTGTGCGTACTAATAAAAGAGCGACATCATGTAATTCTTGATAAATGCAAAATCTCACTCGGGCAGCACAGACCAACACAAAGTCGAGAAAGAAGGTGCCCACATTCAACTGAAGTCTAGCTGTCGCCGAAGAGCAGTTTTTTGTTGAAGCGCGTCCAACAAACACACCACAAAAAGTCCACGGACTCCGACGAAAAAAAAACATTACGGAAAAAAATTGGCATGGACGTATTCTGGCCGTTTATGACGAAAAACCGCGGACGGGACTCCAACATACGAAAGCATCAGAACACCGAAGAGCGCATCTCGGAAACCGGACCTACGTGGCCCGAATATTCTACACCTTCGCAAACGGCGAAGACTACAGCCCCAGTGATCCCATCAGCGCAACGGAGAGAGTGACGAGACAAATTTTCGTCCAAGCGTTTTTTCCTGCGCGTCCGACGCAGAGGGGTCACGCGTTTCAATTCACTCTTCTGATCGGCCGTCACGCACGCTCACAGCCACACGAAGACACAGAAGCAGGTAGAGAGGCAAAGGTAGTGCTTCGTAGCCGGGGCTTGGAATGTTACTTTTGGTTTGAGGTTATGGGGGGACTGAAAGATAGTGTGAGAAAGAAGTGCCTGGGTTGATGCTGTCAAATGCTTCCAATGAACGCTAAAAAATTTGGCAGGGACACTGAAGATTGCTTACGTGTAGGAATTCGAAAGCATTCCTACACGCAGCGTATTCCTACAAGCAGCGCGCCACGTCTTCCTTTCTCACACGGCGCTACGGCGGCGACATCACGCTCCCCCACTGCGCAGGCGCGGCGCCCCCGCCGGCTCTACGGCTTCCGTGACGATGCCTCTGCGTTGCTGAGCTTTTCTTAATATTTCATTTTTGAGGCGCGTCCGTTTTGCCTTTGAGCGCCCGGCCGGCTTCCGTGACTAAGCATCTGATATGACGCGTCGCAGTCAATTGGAATGTTATTGCTCGTTTCGCTGCTACAGACAACGCCGGCTTCGCTTCATGGGACAGTTAATGGTTTCGCATTAAACGCTGCTACAGACGGAATTTAGGTGCCGTTTTTCGCTGCTACTGGCAACGTCGGCTTAGCTCCATAGGACAGTCAATCCTTTCGCATTAACATCTTTGCCACCAGGATTTTATCTCAGTTCCTCCGAGTGTGAAGCGGCCGCGGTACCGCAGAGCCACGGCCGCTTGCGTTTTGTTTTTGCTAGGCTTTGACAGTGCTCAATCGCCATGCGAGACACGGACGAAGCTTAACGCTCGTGTTTGTAATGTGCCGCATAATTATGATATTTGTTGAGGAGACGTGCGCACGTCGGTCTCGTGCAGTGCTGGCTCGATGGCAGCAGTTGCGGTAAGCATTCAGCCCATCTTTGGCGTTTAGAGATCAAGAAACGCCCCAAATAAAATGTAAAGTTGCGAGCAAAATTAAGTTTGATTTTCATTTAATTAAGTTGGAGTTGCCAATCACGTACCACCAATACCCCATCAGCCGAACTCCCAGGCAGTAAGCCTAGCTCTTGCACGTGTTTGGCGAATTTGGACCAAAAGAGGACAGATAATAGTCGAACTACCGTTGAGTGAAACCTAACTATGGCACTTCTTTGGCGAATTAGGGCCGATATAACCTGACTCTTGCCAAAGAAGGTCAGATTTGACTCTACTTTGTCTTCTTCAAGCTTTTCATGGTCTAAAACTCCCAGACATTTGCCAAATTTGGGCCCAGAGCTCTGTGATACCTGGGCAGTGCTATCTCGGCATTCGGAGAGCACCGACCCGGTTTTGTTGGAGCTGACGCAACTGTTGCCAAAGCAACCCATCGTCGCAAGCCGTTGCAGTTGCACCCGGTCGGGACTCGACGCAAGCGTGTGAATCACCGTTTACGCTTTTACGGCCACTTCAACGTTCGAAAGCTGCTCTGTGAGAATCATCCAACCACCGACGACGCGTAGTAGGTGAAGAAGACGTCCTCAGTGTCAAGTAGGAGCGAAGCTTCTTGGAGGGGAAACCCCATGCCACTGGGCCGAACAGATCACCGTCGAGCCGGACGGATCCGATGACCGAGCGGACGCAGGCCGTCGCTTTCTTCGGCGTGTTGTTTCCGCGTTGGTGTTTAGTAGAATATCACGTTATCCGTTGTATCGTACTATGTTCTGCGTAATATAAGTTCTGGCGGTGTTTGTGAGTCTCCGCCGCGCACATCGCGAGCCTACGCATCAAGACAATCCCCCTCTTTCCGTTTCTGAGGTTCGCCGCCAGGGCGGCGGCTACCGTAGCTGGAACTTGCGAATAGTCTCATCGAAGCTTCAGCTTGTTTGCCGCTTGGGGCGGGTTGCAGACTAGTTGCCAAACCTTGTCTTCCATGTGGCAATGAAGAAGGGCCGTCAAGACGCCGGGCTCTAATTGAAGGATATCGAGTAATCAAACGCGGCGGCGTCGTCTGTTCGTCGTAACAATGGCGGTTTTGCCTTTTTGAGGGCTGCGGGTGATTCACGGAATAATTATAAACCATGCTTGGCTTTAGAGAAGACGAAGACAAAGTACATAAACGGATAACTTGTTTTTGTTGACCACGAACTACCAGACGCCCTACAAGGAACGGAAAAGTCACGGTCCAGACGTTTCTAACGGGAAACGTTCTTTGGCTAGTGGTTCCGGATTTCGTGAAGCCTCATTTTGTGCAGGCCGCAGTTCGGAAAGCCGTCGCCCGTGACGTCAGATGACTCGAGTTTCCCTGCTACATTTAGCGGGAAAAATGACGTCACGTGACTTCGTGTCACGTGACCTGTACACAAGTTCAGTTTCCCCTGTAGATGTAGCGGGAAAACTGACGTCGCGCGACACTCAACGCCAATTCAGTTTCCTCGCTAAATATAGTGGCGAAAATGATGCCACATGACTTCGTGTCATATGACCTATGAACAAAATCGGTTTCTACGCTGAATTTAGCGGGCAAAATTGACGTCACGTGACAAGATGTCACGTGACCCATACTCAAATTCCGTTTTCCCGCTACGTATTAGTGGGGAAAAGAAGGTTTCACGTAGCAACATAATTAGAAAAAAAAGTTTGCCTCTCAATTTTTTTTTTTGCCTCTGAGAGTTTAAGCAATGCAGGGCGTGACACGAGTCGCGAGCACCTTATCATCGCTACTCAGCCAATCAGATTGCTGCATTAGCCGAGAAGAACGTCGGAGATCCAATCACGAAGCCCCCAACTCAATAAGCCAGAAAACTAAGCTCTCTGAAGTCATGCCACTGCGGTGGCGCTACTGTAGGCACTGCGCATGCGCACATCAGGCGAATCTGGTTTCCGCGCACGCGCACTGGGCAAATATGAGCTTGTTTGGGAACAGTGTGTGTACCCCCTGAAAAGAATGGGGCACACGTGACCACTTCCTCTTATTTTTTTTACTATTTTTTTATGCGCGAAGAGATGCGTTTAAGACGACTTGCTCGCTAGTAAGTATCTACTTGAAACAAAAATTGATTTTGCGACAAATATATGAAAACGTACGCATCGAGAAACCCTGCCATACCTCCGCAAATAAACCCCTCGGTCTTGAGTTAATGCGAAAACAATATATTTTTCTCGGGGATGCGCACTTTTGGAAGGAACATTTTGGTCGATACTATGGGGAAATACTCCGAATATGTTTTAATGCGAGCAACAAAAAATTGTACATTCATCTAGATACCCTAATTAGAGACATCGAAACTCGTGTATCCAAAGATTATTTTAGTGTATTATTACGCCTGCGCAACTACTGTTTCGCCTCTGCAGCAGCGTGCTGGAGTCGGCCATTTGGTATCTTTGTTTTTATTTCCACTTCTTTAATTCTGGACTGAAAGAAAAAATGAGTGGCTCCCAGCCCGCATTCATTTGGTGCGGCCCCGCTGTCTGTATCAATTCTCAGCGCGGTCCGCTTCGCTTGCGATTCAATCATTCTTTCGGTTTTTTTTTCTGTTTTTCTTCGGTTCGCTAACACGCGGTGCGGTCTTCGTAAAATAATCCTCCGAGCTAAACGACTCTCCCGAAGTTTTGATTACGAACGTAGCATGTCCGTCAGGATTTTACGCTAGCGTCCCTTTGTGTTTGCTTTCCAGACGTGTAGCTGGCCGCACGAACAATGATCAGAGAAGCTGATTAAACATTGCGCTCGACTCCCGTGGTGTTTTGCACCACGTCCGACAGAAACGTCCGACCTCGCTCGTGATTTGCATTATCGAAAGTTTTTTTTTAATGTATTACTATTTTTTTTTTTTAGATAGAAGGCTGACACGAAATCGATAGACCTTTCGTAAACTGACTATCTTGTTTGTTTGGTTGCTCTTCATATTGACTTAGGTTTCGATCCGATGGCACATGTCTGCCCGTCGCGTGTGTGCCATTAGCGACTGCCTGGGGGATTTCTTTTTTCCTGTCAGTTCGTTGACAAACAGCGGCTGTGCAAGTTATCCCAGAGATCCGGCGGCGAGATGGCTGCCTTCTGTGTAATTAGGACGAAAAGAGCGGAAAAGATTTGAAGCCTCTTTTTTTGTCCGTCGTAGCAGGCCTTCTCCTGTGTTTCAATATTTTTTTCTCTTTTATATGTAATCTCCTGAAAGCTGGTTAGTATTGAAATTGCAACCTAGGGTCAAGAATTGCCCCTCGCACGGTGCAACCATCCTACTGGAAAATAATTGCATATCGATAAAGTTTCTTATTAAAGACTCCCCCCCCCCTTTCCCAAACCCGCACACACACGCTGGAACTACTCTACAATATTCGTGTTTTGACATACCACGCGCAACTTGTATTTTAAATGAAACGAAACCGATATTTGATGTAAGTATGCGGCAGTCACCCGTCTCCAGCCGGAATTTACAGGCACCACATGCCCTACAAGCTGATGAAACACGTATTCTGCAGAACAATACTATGAATACTTCAGAATGACTGTTTCCTATATTTTTATTTTTGTTTCTACGAGTACGTGTCCACATGGGCTCAAAGAAGGATATTACAGTATATCGGTATCTCTTAAATTTAAACGATGATTTGCAAATTACAGTCAGGATGGCGTTTAGCCGAATGTACGCCCAAACAGCTTAAAAACAACAACAAGGCATGGCTTAATGTGTTCACGCTTCTTGCTTTCTGATTGCTTGATCGGCCTTCTTATCGGCTAATACCGCGTTCTGATTGGCTGACGAGCAATAATAGGTGCGCGGGACTGGCCATATCCTGCCCTTCTGACCTGTTTTCTGTGACTATGGTACATATGGACATCCCCCACCCCCCCTTTTCAAAAATCGTTCATAATATGAGTTGTCCGTAAGAAAGAGAAATAAATGCGTGTATTTCCCAGCTTGTTCCCGAAAGTGGTGTCCATATAACGGGGTTATCCATAGTAGCCGGGTCCACATTAACAAGACATGACTGTGTTTGCAACATTGGGAAACAATTTGATGCCCTCCGTGGTGAACAGATACTTACACAACTCCGTTGCCTTCAATCGCAATCATTGGGAGCTAATTGGGTTTCGATCGCTTTATTCCATCAGAACGCGAATCTGTTTCTTCTCGGGCCAACGAGATTTCTGGAGAGTCCGACCTCTTCTCTTTCTAATAAAGCGAAAAAAAACAAAAAACTGACAAGATCTCAGAATAAAGTGATCACCATCTTCGTCCTCGTATTTGTGCAACAAGTTCATCCACCCATGGGCAGACTCTTCACGTGTTTCTAACGTACCCGAAAAAAAAGAAAAAAAGAGGGTCCGATGGGTGATGCACAAGAACTGGCATAAACTGTGTGCAAAACTAATCCTACTTCACAAAATTTCCTTTTTCATCACTTGCATGAAATATAGAATTTTACCTTTCTTCCTTTCGGTTGTTCCTTGAAGCGAAACTTTCATTTTATAGCCATATGAGACAGAATTTTCTTCTTTAAATTCAATAACGCTCCGTGACCTTTAATTATTTTTAGTTAAAGAATCACGGGAGGTTTTATCGTGACAAACAAGCACGCAAAGCTTCTTCGTTTGCACGCTAATTCCTGTCG
Organism: Ixodes ricinus; assembly: GCA_037355805.1. Lineage (NCBI taxonomy): Eukaryota > Metazoa > Arthropoda > Arachnida > Ixodida > Ixodidae > Ixodes > Ixodes ricinus. Next base: position 2,399 of record JAZHYW010045115.1, on the reverse strand, counting down.
TTTGCATTGCCTCGGTTGCGACAAGCGCATACTTGGCTGTGGATTTGGTACATTAACTTTCTCGTTAAATTTGAACATCATATGTACAAATATTTTGCATGCAACAAAAGAAAAGTAAGCTTTTTATTTTTATTTTAGAGAATAGTTTTTTCAGGTTGTGTTTTACTCGGAAACTTCAAAATTCAGAGATCATATCAGCGCCGGTGTCGCTGGCGTCCAATCATAGTGACAATACGTCTTGGCATGTTTTTGTCCATGCGTGTTTCACTTTGTGTACTTCAGATGTATTAACCGGTTCCAACGTTTGTGGCAGATTGAGAGTTCCATACAGTATAAAAAATGTGTGTAAGTTCCCTTTCCTGCAGAACACACAGACAGCCATATCGCGGCGGGTAATAGAAGAATCACAGCCAATGACAAAGCTCGGAGTACGATTCGATCGAGAAACTGCAATATTCGGAGGGACAACAAGCGAGTGAAGGATCACGCTTATTGTCTTTCTGCACGTCATAATACTTTCCGTCTAACCGTATTTCGAGCTTCCTACTCTTTATTGGGATTGTCATTTCCTATTCTAGCCATTTATTCCCCATATCTTTCCCTCTATCTGCTCTTATCTCCAGCGAAAAGAAAAAACGTACAACCATCATATTTTAGACGCCTATGTTTTGAATGTTGTGTGCAGTATCGGTGCATGAGCTATGGGCGGTTTTACGAAACGCCTTTTCACTTCCGGTACGCCCCGTCTCGCCATGTTGATGAACAGCGTCCGGTACTTTCCACATTGTGCTTTAGTTTCGACGCTTTGTTTATTGGCGTGTTTTTTTGTGTTTTTTTTTCGGTGAAACGCACAAGCCTGGCGAGTGGTTCCGTCGACGACAGAACTCAGTAAGCACAACCGGGGATGTATTTGGGCCGCGAAAACTCATCATTTCTCCCCTTTTTCTGCTTTCGAAGTCGCCTTGCTTGGTGGCATCTACCGAGGCCATATCGGCCGCCGACGGGTCGATTTCTCTATCGCCGGCTCATCCGGCTGTCGAAGAAAGGCCGGTATGTACACAACTCAAGTTCAAGTTGATGCTCTTTCATGTTCTCCTCTGCTCGATAGCTGGCGTAGTCGATCGCCACGCAAAAGAGCTGAAGCGATCAGGGAAACACTGCCTCCGCGCATAGAAAGACATCGGGCGAAAGTTCATCAACATGGCGACCAGCACGATTTTGAGCCGGAAGTACCTCCCGTGAAGCCGGTCTGTACCGAATAGCGCTCAAATGTGCACAGATTCATTTTCGTCTGTACGACCCTCATGTGCATTGTTGTCACTTCGCGTTGCTAAATCAGTGACCAATAAATTCAGGATTTGCGTATGCAGTTGACGAGGCCAACAAACAAACTAAATAAAGAGTTAGCTCATTTCTTTCAGTATATATGGAAACACAAAATCAACGCCTCAATAAATGAACGGTTGCTTGTTCTAAACTAGAAAGATCATAAAAAAAAGCCCCTCCCCCCCCCCCGCGCCCAAGAAAGGGGGGGGGGGAAGAACAGACTAGCGGAATGCAATCTTGTACGCGTTACTAAAAAAAAAAAAAAAAAGGTAATCGATTACAATTGCCTCTGGCCCCTGAGAGTAAATAAATAAATAAAGCAAAGAAACAAATTACCATTACCTTCGATAAAAAGTATTCAAATATATTACTCCATTTGAGATTAAAAGTGATTAACCGTTCAACTTCAGAAAATAACCGTTGCTTTTTTATATAGTTCACATTTTCAAAACCCAAATTTTCTGCCTGTTTCAGGACAGGCATTTTGTACCGATCCATTACTGTATTAGAATCACCGAATTACAAAATACTCATAATTCTAATACACCAATTTTGATAGATCATCCTTCTGTTCAAGACGTAATTCGAGGATTCCTTGATAGGAAACTTACAGAAAGAAGAGGCGCCATTAGGAAGGGGAAGGAGAAAATAGCAACGATTACGTATAATTTTAGTACTTCCAGAGGCAATCTGATTACCTCCTGTAGTTAATTTGTAATAAAAGTATCGAAATGATTACGAAATTACTCTAACAAGTAATGGATTACAGATAATTGCATTACTTATCATGAGTACCGTTCAAATTCTAGTTCAGTGAAATCTCCATTCCGAATGAACACGAAATAAAGCTGTATTTATAAGGTGTTCTTTCCACGATGCACAAATTTTTGTTCCTTAAAAATAGTTTTATTTCGAACCTGACGGCTATCCCCTATTTTTTAATGCATTAACTGTCTCATGGAGCGAGCCGACGCCATCAGCTTTGAAACCATGCAAAACGGCACCTTAATGAAACCACGCGCAAAGCTAGCCAACGGCACCTTTTACACTTCGGTCCCATTGGACCGAAGCTT